>JARKIC010001362.1:0-128229 GCA_029378375.1 Mycena olivaceomarginata | reverse complement strand
GCCATCTAAGTTTTACATTCCAAGACTATCAAGGCAAAAAATCACAAAAAGCTGGATCGAAGCTCTAAAATATATGGCAGCACCTCGAGTCGAACGAGGGTCCCGGATATATCGACCTGAAATCCTTTCTATTTGGTCCGGATGCGCACCGTGCGCCTTGCTGCCTATTTTACCTATCTTGTACCTTAGATAGCTATGTAAAACCAGAAGTTAGGTCGAATTATATTCAGGCTGGATTCCGAGTTGAAGCTCCATTTCTTCGGTGTTGAAGCCCATGTACACAGTTCGAGGACCATCCAAAGTACTGGATGTCGACACCGGATGAGAAACGAAAAAAAAAAAGACACTGGGGAGGACTGAATTGCAGCAACTCGAGTCGAACGAGGATCCCGGATGTATGGAATACTCCAAGCTTTCATTTGGCCCGGATGCGCACCGTGCGCCTTGCTGCCTCGTCTTGCCTCTCCTGTACCTTAGATAGCTATGTAAACCCGAAGTTAGGTCGAATTATATTCGTGCTGGATTCCGAGTTGAATCTCCATTTCTTCGGTGGTGGAGCCCATGTACACAGTTCGAGGACCATCCAAAGTACTGGCACTGGGACCTCGACACCGAATGGGAAACAAAAACAAAACAAAAAAAGAACCAGAAATAGATCGAATGGCAGCACCTCGAGTCGAACGAGGATCCCGGATATACCGACAGGGACTCTGGCCTTTATTTGGTCCGGATGCGCACCGTGCGCCTTGCTGCCTCGTCTTGCCTCTCCTGTACTTTGGATAGCTATGTAAACCCAAAGTTCGGCTGAATCAGACTGCGGCTACGATTAATCCGAGTTGAACCTGCTGTGAACCCCTGTACAGAGTTCGAGGACCATCCAAAGTACTGGGACGTCCCCCGCCAAAGTCAGTTGACTAGCGTCCGCGCAGCGGACGTGGTCCCTCAGGGGGGTTATCGTACCACAAAATAACCCCCTAACTAGCCATTTATGTAACTTTGGCGGTGCTCCCTGAGGTGTATAAATGCGTCTACTCAAATCCGCCCTCTGGGCGAAACACTGTTCGGCAAGGTTCGAATGCTTCAAAGTGCTACGTATATTCCTTGTTTGAGTTATCCATCCCTTATTCACTTAACACTCTCCTTGAATGCAACTTCCCCACACAGATCAAGCATCGCCCGCTGGCTTCACGCTCTACGGCTTTGTTCGGGCCGCCGTCTTTCTGAAATAGCTGAACCCGGACCGTGTGTTACCGATGATACCGACAGTGGCCACCGATCGCTCAATAAAGATGTGTTTATGGAGATGGCGTTGGTTTTTTTTTCTTTCATCTCCTTGCTTTTTATATCCGGTTTACGTATACTCGCTGCAATGTCCCCTGATTTCTCGTCTTTGGACGACCATTTTCTGCGCCACCCTTTTATTAATTGTTGAACCAACACTGTGGATTATCACTGTCCACCACGATCGCTTCCGAAGAGCGTCCTAATCGGGTTAACAGCTCGGTTGCAATGAAAACTGATCGGCGAGCTGCCGAACCTGACAGGTCTAAGCGGATGCCATAGTCTTGGCTGGGTATTTCATCAACTGGTCGCCAGTTCGGTCCACGTCTTCTCCCAATGTCCCTTCCATCTCTTGACACAGTGACCGGGTAAATCTTGTCTGCGCTCTTTAGCTTCACCCTCTTTTTAAAATTACGGGTGTCCGAAGCCTTTTAGACTCCGCCATCAGCTCTAACCTTTTTTCGCTCTCTGTTTCCACTCATGCCGTGCCTGCCGCGGCCGCGTAAAATCCCATCATCGCTCAATGTGTACAGCCTCGGCAAGTCCAATAAAATGGGTCGTCTTGAATGCTCAGTCCCTGAGTTGTATTTATTTTGATTAGATTTTTCAGGCACAATCCATCTCTGTTACAGTTCCAGTTCACACCAGAGGAAGGGGATGCGAGGCCGCGAAGCGGCCGAGCAGCCGCTTGTGCTAGTTAATTTTGGCCAGCAGGTGCCTTCTCATTGGACCTGGGCTAGCTCCGTAAGCCCCGGGTTTTTCTGTGCACTCTGATGCAACCTGAAGTTAGCCCTCAGCTTCTGTACATGTTCGAAATCACTCGGAGTTGGTACTATTTTCAAAACTTCAGACAAGACGATTGGAAGTTCAAGGTATTTCTTGCTCACTTGCAGCCTCGCTTTCCCCGTACCCAGCGTTTTTGCAGACGCTGGTAACGATCACCTTGGTTCTTGACACCCTAGGCATCGTTGGTGACTATATCTGCGTGTACCCTTGTGAGCGTTGACCATTTATACCGAACGACTCGGGACTGGTATGACTATGTAGTACACGATTACGCATGCTGGTATGTCCACTCCCGCTCATAGCCTTTGCAGGCGATGCAGAGTACCTGGATAACGTACACTGGGTGCGTTAGATTTACATTCATCCTGAATGGGAGACTGCAACTGCCCAGCCTATCCCTTTCTATGTCCTCTGCACCAGCGTTCTTGCTGTTTTGGTCCAAGTTTTTCTTGTATTCCGATATTGGCGCTTGTATGTGCTCTCCATTCGGTTTTCCGATACTTACCTCGATCCAGGCAAATTCCAGCACCCAAAACACACTTATCGCTCTTGTTCTGACTCTGGGGATAATCATCTCTGTATGCAGATTCTTGTTTTTGAGCATCGCCTCATTCCAACGCTTCTCCCGTACAGTTGGGCGGCGGTGTCACAACCGCTTGGATGCTTACGCTGTACAGCTCCTTTGCGGACCGCCCGAAGCTCAAGATCCCCAGTAGCGTGCGTCCCTTACCATAAATTTCCCTCTACTGGCATTCATTCATACATGACTAACGTGTATTTTGTGTAATTTCATTTACTTAGGTTCTGGTTGGTGACCGAGTTCGCTGTGGACACCAGCATTGCAGCAGTCCTACTCTGGAAGTTCAGGAAGGCCAGAGGGATTCTGACAGAAACGCGGAGGTGCGTAATAGGGTAATTCACTTACCTGCGTGGCTCAGGCATTAGTAGCACTCTCGATCGGTTGACCGCGATAACAATCCAGAGCGGGGCCGCCGCCGCTACGCTTGCCGGAGGCGACTTTAATCGCGTAAGTTGCACCACCTACTCTAAGTTGTCGATTAAACTTACAAGACCGCGAACCTAGGTATTACATAAACCCGGAGACCAATGGTCCGTTGTTCGAGTTGGAGTAGCACTGCGTTTCTTATCCGTCATTGGCAGTCCCTGTAGGTGTCTTGTACCCCCTCAGACGCGTCTACGTCATCACCTTGGTTCGTTTTTTTCTTCCCATATCCAGATTGATTTGGACAGTCGTTGACCTTCTCGCAGCTTTCGAATCTCAATGTCCGGAAGTCAGCAAAGTCTTTCTCCATGACGGGCACGTCTTCGGGTCGTGAGGCGACCGGCGGGGAACGAGAACTGCCGATATTCACCTGTTGGGCCACAGACGACTCATGCGCTATCCGTGCGTTGGGTATTAATTCCTTCCAATTGTGCCTTCGAGTTCAAGTTCTAAATAATAGATGTTCATCGCACTGTCCGCACCTCCGTCCGGGTTTGTACGACCTCTTTGACCGTTCAATGATCTATACGAATTTAATGTCTTCAGATCGGCGATCCTGATCCCCGGCCGGCCCGTCCTCCGGGAACGCTCAAAACAGTAAGGAGCAGTTGTGAGCGTAATATCAGGTACAAACCATTGACATTTGGATACAGTCTTTTCGGAGCGCCCCTGATGATAGCTGTCCGGAGGAGATCGAGATGATGCCCAACCATTCGTCCAAGAAACAGTCGACCTCGGCCACTGCTTAATTACATGTCTGCGTAGGTTAGATCAATGCAATGAAGTCTTGGAGGCACGACACAATTAGTGTTCGCGAACGCCTATCGATACCCCGAACACCTACTTTCTACTTCGAAAACCTAGTTGTCGCGCCAGCACTTATTTTAAGGAAGAACAGCAGTTATTGCCTTATTCAACATATTTTACAGCTGTTTCCAAAAAGGTTGTGAAAACCCAAATACTTACTTTTTGCTCTTGTGTAACTTTTGATGGTAATAAGGATCACTCGTTTTAGTTAGCCGAGCTCAGCCGAGAGTAGCCGAGGGTTCATTGCCGCACCAAGCCTGAATTTAGCTATGAGTAGAAAAACTTCACTTCGGTTAACGTTTAGGTAGTAGCCCTTCTCATTGGGTCACCAACACTGTGCCTGGGGTTTTGGTCTCCGTCTGCATGGGCGGGACTCCGCAGTTTTGCACGGATCCTCGGCGAGCAGTTGATCCGACCCCAAAACCGGTAATTCCCTGGTCGCACAATCGTCCCCCGCTTTCCTCCGATCTACGGTGATCTCCGTTATCTATCCCCATATTGGGAAAGGGCTGTGCCGACGTGCTCTAGTTCTTATCAGAAGTTGCGCAAGGGCGAGAAGTTTTGACTTTCTCAAGGATTCGGAAACAGCTATAATTTTAATAACATCTAGAAGCGGTTAGCGAAGCAGAACTGGGGGCCATCCCGAACTTTGAGTATCCAGTGACAACCCAGTGGACAACTAATGCCGATATTTCTGCTCTGCAAAGTTTGGGGATATTCATCGAAACTCAATAATGGCAACACCTCGAGTCGAACGAAGATTCCGGATTATACCGACAGAGTTCTCTCACATTTGGTCCGGGTGCGCACTGTGCGCCTTGCTGCCTTATTTTACCTATCTTGTACCTTAGATAGCTATGTAAACCAGAGGTTAGGTCGAATTATATTCGGGCTGGATTCCGAGCTGAATCTCCATTTCTTCGGTGGTGAAGCCCATGTACACAGTTCGAGGACCATCCAAAGTACTGGATGTCGACACCGGATGAGAAACGAAAAAAAAGACACTGGGGAGGACTGAATGGCAGCACCTCGAATCGAACGAGGTCCCGGATGTATTTAGATCGAAACCTTTTATTTGGTCCGGATGCGCACCGTGCGCCTTGCTGCCTTGTTTTACTTATCTTGTACCTTGGATAGCTATGTAAACCAAAACTTCGGCTGAATCAGACCGCGGCTACGATTAATCCGAGTTGAACCTGCTGTGAAGCCCCTGTACAGAGTTCGAGGACCATCCAAAGTACTGGGATGTCGACACCGAATTGGAAATGAAAAAATAACAAAAAAGAACCAGAAATAGGTCTGGTGGCAGCACCTCGAGTCGAACGATGGAGGCGTAGCCTCAGGTCGGAAGGGCAGGAGGTCGGCGTCGGCTCGGTGAGACCAGGCGGAGGCCGTGGACTCGGGCTGCGAGATGCTGCGGGACAGACAAGACCAAGAGATGGCGATGTGTCTGTGTACACGCTGTAATCCTAACACTATGCACTGCCACTGATGCTCTGGATGGGCAACCCAAGCGCATTGGCACAACGAGGATCCCGGATATACCGACAGTGATCTTTCACATTTGGTCCGGATGCGCACCGTGCGCCTTGCTGCCTCGTCTTGCCTCTCCTGTACCTTGGGTAGCTATGTAAACCAGAAGTTAGGTCGAATTATATTCAGGCTGGATTCCGAGTTGAATCTCCATTTCTTCGGTGGTGAGGCCCACGTACACAGTTCGAGGACCACTCAAAGTATGTACTGGACCTCGGCACCGAATAGGAAACGAAAAAAAAGACACTGGGGACGACTGAATGGCAGCACCTCGGGTCGAACGAGGATCCCGGATATACGACATAGAATCCTTCTTATTTGGTCCGGATGCACACCGTGCGCCTTGCTGCCTTGTTTTTTCTCTTCTGTACCTCAGGTATCTGGACCAAAATTAAAATTTTGGTTGGATCAGACTCCGTCTACCTTCCTGAGTTGAACCTGTTGTATTTTAGACATATGGACCAAAGCGCGGTTGGAGCATATTCGGACTACATTTCGATCTGAATCTCCACTTCTTCGTTCTGTACGCAGTTGAGGGCGGTTCAAGGGGTTTGGGCCTCGGTACCGGATGGGAAACGAAAACAAAAATACTGGGCGACACAGGAATGGCAGCACCTCGGGTCGAACGAGGACCCCGGATATACCGACATGGAATCCTTCCTATTTGGTCCGGATGCACACCGTGCGCCTTGCTGCCTCGTCTTGCCTCTCCTGTACCTTGGATAGCTATGTAAACCAGAAGTTGGGTCGAATTATATTAGGGCTGGATTCCGAGTTGAATCTCCATTTCTTCGGTGGTGAAGCCCATGTACACAGTTCGAGGACCATCCAAAGTACTGGACCTCGGCACCGAATGGGAAATGAAAACAAAACAAAAAAAGAACCAGAAAAAGATCGAATAGCAGCACCTCGAGTCGGCAGCACCTCGAGTCGGCAGCACCTCGAGTCGAACAAGGATCCCGGATATACCAACAGGGATCTTTCACATTTGGTCCGGATGCGCACCGTGCGCCTTGCTGCCTCGTCACGCCTCTCCTGTACCTTGGATAGGTATGTAAACCAAAAGTTCAGCTGAATCAGGCTGCGACTACGATTAATCCGAGTTTAACCTGCTGTGAAGCCATGCAGTGACCAGTGCAAATTTCTGTCTCGAAACGGCAGTGGTTGGTCCGGGTCGGGCTGAAAAAAATTTCTAGTCAATGTTATAAACTAGCTTCCAAACTCCTCAAAACCTTGTTTAAACGATGTGGGATGAGTCCTAGATGTGTTTTCATGCTCAATGCTTGCCCAGAGACAAATTCCCGATTCGGGGCGGCAGATCACAGACCGACTACCAAGTGACTACCATGAAAAATTCCATTCTTCCTCAGAATTTTGCATTGAACGAACAGGAAAATGGCAAAAGGAAAGAAAAGAAAGAAGATAAGTGTCAAGCACATATATTCATACTTTTTATTATAACATTCATTGCAGGCAGGCGCCCCTAAGTACGACACAATGAGTTACCTTGAATGCCCAGATTGCCACCAGATGATAGACGTCGGTACAGCGGGCCCAGCAAATTTAGGAAATCATAAAACAGCCCGCAAACCATCCAAGGGTATTACCCAGAAAATCTCAGACCACCCCCTAGTTCCATCTGTCTTGTATGGGCTTGCAGGATGTGTCATTGCCAAAGAATTGGACTTGCAAGGCATGCAGTGGACATGAGTGGAGTACAAAGTGTCAAAGATGAGTCTAGACAGTGCAGGGAAGGCGTAGAGTACGGTAGACAACCGTGATTAATGTCAAAAAATCTATGGCGCCATTTACAGAAAACCGGCTCGAATCCGGATATACGGCCCGGCATCAGGGGTGGGAAACTCCTTCCCTATATGAAAGGAGGGGGGGGGGAGGGGGGATCTGCCAAGGATCTGCTCAAGGTCGAAAAAAACTTTCGACCCTATATCCGTTTTTCGAATCCCGGTTCCCCCTTGTATCTACTGCAAAACAGTAGCACGAAACATATGCTAACAGGTCCCGATTGACCTAGACACTGTTACAGAGAAGTCTAATCACTGCATTCAGGCCATTCGCGATGCCTCGGCTCAGCTCGACTCATGGCGGTGCAGCTCGGCAAGCTGCGCTGATCAATGGCCTGAATTCATTCTGCCTTGACAACATCTCGACATTTCCTTTTTTGACTGCCCGCGAATGCCTTATAACGTCTGGGCAAGAGAAAAGATGCAAGTAATTCAGACTGAGAACCATGAAAATCGCGGTTCAACGCAAAATGAAACTTGGATATGTATAACTTTCGGCATCTGCCGAAATCACAGCGAATGGAATGAAATTAGATGCACTCACCGTTGAGCCATTAACCTCTTAATCTCGGGTGCCAGTGGGCCTGGGTTCTGATCATAGATATGACCGAGCGCACATGTTCAATTCCAAAGGAGAGAGTAGGCGAAAGTAGACAACAAAAAGACAATAATCTGTGTTGAAACTAGGTGACCTCGCGTTAACTTGACTACATCATTCAGGCGACGGCCTGTAGAGGTTCGTATGTGACCTGTAAAACAAAAATTCAGAAAGTGGAGGGCGACCAGATCACGGCGTTGAAAAATTACAGGAGTGACTGTGGTGCCTCGACTGACGGGTGCGCTCCAAGCGGTGAGAGCGAAGCCAGTCTTAACGTCTACGATGCTGTAAATGGGGTATTTTGTCTCAATATTAATATATACATGGGGCAAAATTGGGACTTGAATGTCTCCGGGGAAGGGCTGACCAAGAAGAGGTTGAAGGACATTGGATTAGACCCATCAATTACCGCTTGCGCATATTCCGTGCTTCCGCAGCGTATGACAAGTATGTCTGGGTATTCCCGTTCTGGATGTTGAACTGGCTAGGAGTGCTTGTAGCCACAAAAGACCACTAAAGAATATGTATGTCAATAACCCACACTATGTTGGGAGGCAAGACCACCGCTCGCCTGTTGAATTGGAGAGGTCGGGACAGCTTTCACTTGTCCGACGACAGGGTTCAAGTCGGCTGCGATGCCGAATGATTCATCCAGGACGTGACCCTGAAAGTCGGTGATGCTGAACAATGTTCCGGTGAGGGCAATAGCGGTGAGGTTGACCATGACAAGAGCGGGGAGTGAACAGTATTTCTCAAGTCACCAGAATCCGTCTTAAATAGACCCTGACTAGGCTCAGCTATTTTTATCCACCCGGGTAGCCAGAGTCTCTGTCTAAATGAGGAACAAGGGCAGGAAGAATTGTCAACAGATGACAGTGAAGGGAGAGTCTTAACATACACTGGATTGTTGACAATGACTGGAAGAACACTTTATGTCAAACAAGCTTAACTGCTGCGAGCTCTGCCTTCCCTCCACTCATCTCTCCGTTCGAATGGTTCTTGGGTTGTAATTGCGTAGTATTTTTTTAGCAATGTTATGTATAGCTATGAGGGCAGACATTTTCGGTAATACGTCTTCCTCCTCATTCCTGTTATCACCAGCGACGGAGCATTATGCGCATGAATTCAAAGCTGTTCTGAGGGTACGTATGAGAGTGGATATAAGTGGAAAAGAAAATACGACATCTGGGACAGAATAACAAGAAAAGAGGATGGCTGACAGCGCCCGACAGTAGACAGATTCCCCTGGCGAGTTCAGTCACGAATATCTGTCAATAAAGGAGGACGTGGGATGAAATGAAGTAAGGTACGGGAATGGAAGCACGGTACGGTGATCGCACAGGTCCCGCTGGCCTCGACACAGAGGTGATACCTATGACTGAGTTGAATTTACATGTCAATCATGCGACTTTGACAAGTACAAAGTTCAGAAGAGAAGAGGTAGCATTTTGACGTGTGGATTTTGTTGACGATAGATGGTTGTGGTATGCCAGTTTGAAAAGTGAATGGAGTCGAAGCAAGCCTGCCAGGGGCAAATTTCCAACATGCTTGGATTTCCACATCGGGGCTGCAAAACCCACAAGTGAGTCCCTTTGCATGCTAGAGATTGGTTTCGAGTTCTCGGACGCCGATTAGAACTCACAAACAAGGAGGGAGAGTGATACCGTAGCGTGTGACTCAACCCGGATTAGAACGAGGAATGCCTGTTGGAATCGATGAAGCATGATATGGGAGTACACACCAGGTTCTCTTTCCATAGAGGAAGAAGTATATTGCGGGTGTGTTCCTTGGCGTGAGTTTTGAATTAGAACAAGCCAACCCGGTGGAGAAAAGGAATGGGGTAAATGGCCAGTAGCCCAGTAGGACGCGACTCGGAAACAGAGCACAAGTTCACAGTAAAAGCTTTAGAGCGTAGCTTGGACAAGAGGGAAGAGCAGTCGTCAGTCCACAAACGAAAAACGGAAACAAGGAAAATCCATGGCCCACCCTCGATTTGAACAAGGACTGTCGGTATAAAAGTTCCTGCGACTGTAAGGTACGGGTCTTGGGGAGCCCTAACTTCGGCTCGACATTCAAGGAGAGAACGATCCTCAAAATAGCCGACAAGGCCCTTGAATACCTGACTGAGGCTGCAACACACCTGGCGCGTTCCTCTTCGATGTGTTCCCGAGCCGTAAGTGAAGCCGGTACTGCGGGTGGAGCAGTCTAAAGCCTCAAATCGAACCCAGTAAAACTCATGCCTGAGTGGTTTCCTGGACCCGCCTTCAAGACCAAGCGAAGAAATGGCGAGTTCCGGTCACGAAGGTCCCCACGGAACCCTTCAACGCGGCGAAGAGATTATTTGTACGTTCATCCAGCTCGCTGATAACCTATGTAGTATTGATTCAAATTGGGTTCCGGCGCAACAGGAAGCTGGGAAGGACAGTGCCTCGCTCACTTCCTCCAGGCTAGACAAACTTTCTCAGCATCCGGACGCTAAATATTGCAGAGATATGGAGAAGGCGATCAGCAATGTCGGCGGGACGGCCTATGTAGGCGGGTTTGAGACTGTAAGTGGACATATGTCTCCGGTCCACGGCCTTTTCTCAGCATGTACATGTAGACCTCGTCGACTCTAGCAGTGTTCATCCTAGCAATGATGAGCTACCCAACAGTTCAACAAAGAGCTCACGCAGAGCTAGACCGCATCGTTGGATCCAAACGCATGCCCTAATATTCCGACTTTGCGCACCTGCCGTACTTTAGTGCGTTATACAAGGAATTTTTGCGCTGGAGACCCGTCGTACCTCTCGGAGTACCCTACAGAGCCACAGACAATAACATGTATAAGGGGATGTTGATACCTAAAGGATGTATCGTCCTTTGCAATCAGTGGTAAGCACGCCTGGTCTTATAGGTCTGAAGGACGATGAGCTTACCGGTCTTGCAGGTTCTACTCCGAAACGAGAAGGCGATCCTGATACCTTCAGCCCCGAACGGTTCCTAAAACCTGGAGTGCCGGATCTCATTGCTGCGTTCGGGTTCGGGTTCGTGTGTGTCTTCGACCCGACTGATTTCCCCTTCCGTCTCTCAACAGACCATAGAATATGTCCTGGGAGATATCTGGCGGATAATACCATCCTTATGGCTATCGTCTCGATTCTCCATCTTTTTGATATCAGGCCTAAAGCAAATGCGAAGAAGGTGGAGTTTACCACTGAATTATATTGCAAGTCCCGAGGTTATGGCCGTTTTTTAATGCGCACTGACCTTGGGGATCAAGTCACCCCAAACTGTTTGAATGTGATATACGGCTCCGAGGATCTGAGGCATCGAAACTCTTGGAGTCATCGGAGAGCGAGGGAGGGTTTGAATCTCACCATAGGCCATAATGCGTGCATTCTCGCAAAGGGACGAGATGATTGGTCATTCGAAGCCAAGCCACAACTCAAGGCAGCCACAATACTTAGTGTCTAGTTTCGATCATTGGAAGTGGCAGGGATCCCAGCACAGTCAGGTATCAGAGGCACCATAGACATCTGTTTCAGTGAGCGTGGGCGCTCGAGAACGTGCGAAAGAGTTGCGTATTATCCGTTGATAGGGTGTGTACCAAAACATGCATGAAAACACCAGTTTTTATTTCATTTTGAACCTATTAGCAGGCAGAAGTGAGGCATTAGATTATGAGCGTACACCTGCCCTGGGGTGGTAGGCTACACTATTGATGGCCGAAAGTCAGTGTAACAAACCAACTATGAAGGATTGAGTAGACTTAACAAGGCAGCCCAAAAGGCTGTTACGTCCTGACTATGATATTCTACACTGAGCTATAGATGGTGGCGGTAAGCCATTATCTTATGCGCTGGAGGTGAAACATCAGGGAACTACTCAGAATTATTGACTTGCCATCTCAACGGCCTCTGAATAGTCTGATGACTATTAAAACAAGATATACGAAGTCAGGATTGGTACAACCACATTAGGGCCGGCAGGGATATAGTGCCGCGCCATTTTATGTATAAGACCAACTGATTAGATTAGGATGAAGACTTGTTACCGAGTTAATCATCACTGTGGTTACTCGGGCAGATCTGACCGTTAGAAAGATGCGGGCCTCGCATCAAGGATTTACTGATATGATTGATGAGGATCCACACTATAGAATAGCGCCGCGCTATGCTTTACTAGTCACTATACTGGTCTGCCAGTATAGCGCCGCGCTATACTTGTCAATCTGCTTGATATTTACTATGCGTTCCACTGAGCCTGTGAAGTGTGGACTGATAGAGAAATTGAATAGAACTTGACTAAGACTGACTTGATTAGTCAGCGATGACAGACTTGCTCAGTCAGAAAGATGGAAACCAAGACAACTAAGCACGTCTTATGGCGTGCTAGAGAAATACATGCGGACTAGCCCCGGTAGCAGGTCATAATACCCATGGTTGAGAATGTCTTCTACACCATTGGCCATTCACTACTCGGGCTCCCACCCTTTATTGTTCCTATTCATTCCGTCTATCTCCTTTACTTCTCTCTGAAATGTATAAAAGCCAGCTGTGTACTCTGTATTAGCCAGTAAACTATCCCCCAGATATACGGGCAATATAGTAGACTCTAGATTTGTGATAGAAATCAGATATATTTGCAGACGCACAGAAAAGATTAAGAGATACAGGACGTCGAAAAGACTACCAATCACATTGATATAAGAGCCCCGTTCAAACCTGCACCAACCCGTCTCCTGTAGCAGCACTTTAGGCCTCCAGGACTAAGACTCGTTGTGTAAATTGTACTCTCCTGTCTCCTGTAGCAGCACCTTAGGCCTCCAGGACTAAAGACTAGTTTGTGCTAGTAGAAGTGAAACCGCCGCCTTCAGTATAACTGTCTGCGCCTTAGCCCAGCGTCCACCTTCTGTGTAACAGCCCCCGTTTCGTTGATACCGCCACCGTTCGTGCAGCGTTGGTTGATATTGAAGTAGTGTCTGTCTGTTGATAGTCTGCCCTACCTTCTGCTTCTTGGCTAGCTGCCAGTAGTGTTAGGTTCTGCCACTCACAAAGAAACTGAAGACTTGAACAGTCTAAAGTTTAACTTGAGTCTTGATATCCTGTTGGCGTGAAGTCCCTGCTACCCTAGCATAGCTGTGCTTAAACCGCATAGTTACTATTGAAACAAAGCCTTATTCCAACCTTGCACACCCTTTTGACGGGTGATACGTACCCTACCTCCCTGAACACACACACACACGAGTATTAGGATTAGGATTAGTGATTTGTTTTGGTTTGGTTGGTTTGAGTAGAGTGACTAGTTCGCTTTTCTCACTAGTCAATCCATTAGATTTCACGGCCGCACCCTAGTGCACCGTTTCACCGCCTCTGCCCCTTTACCAGATTTGCGGCATCTTTCGGCGCAGTGCTTTTTGCCGCGATGTGCCGAGCAAGATGCCGTTGCGGTGCCGTTTGGAAGACGGATTCGGACAAGTCCATGAAAGGAAGAAAAAACACTTGGATTACATTTCTAGGGACATATTTCTATTTGAACTGAGGCAGGACATAGGCTCCAAAGGTGAACAAGGATGTATTGAAGCTAGAAAGGTTAGGCTGACAACTTGTCGGTGGTGCAGGCACCTTGCATCACATCTTGCGGGTGGGTTATGTGGTAGAGAAGACCGGTGGAGGTGGAGGTGCAGGGCATAGCATCGCAGGGCCAGTGGAAGATGGCGCTGCCATGCGGGGAGATTCAGGGCTAAACCCAATTGTCAGTTAATCGGCTGATTGACATCGAATGAACAGCCCTTGTAACTGAGTTGCACACGCTTCCCCTCGCTGCCCCCTTTCGCCTTCCTCCCGCTGCTTGCTCCGGTGCCGTAAGCCTTGTCTGCCACTGACTGGCGGTGCTTCTGTCCTAGCTCCCTGTTTGACATCATCGCCTGCAATGTGTCTTGCCAGTGAGAAGACGACGAGATGTGGGAAGATGAAGGCAAGATGCCACTGTTGTCCGTCTCGAGCAGGATGGCGTCCAGCGTGGTCTCGAGAGTGGTGAGGTAAGCGAACTCCTTTCGGGGTGATTTTCAGAGCCGAGCGGTGGTGGTCTCCATCTTTGTGGCAAGGTTTGTGAGGGCTGCGCAGGGGCGCGGGGGTGGTGCAGAGAGCAAGGTGGGGATGTCTTGATTAGGGTGGTGTCGTCCGTCGGCTGATTAGAGGCAGCCAGGGTTGGGAGAGGGGGAAAAAGGAGTAGGAAGGATTGAAGAAGTGGACGCAGGTGAAGAGCTTAGGTCGTCGAAGAGGTGTTAGACAGTGGTGATATGCTTGCAGAATATTGAAGCATTTCTTGGGGGTGTGAAGGTATTGGTTGCAGCCACCTCGGGCAGCAGACACGGCGAGCCTCGCTGATGTTCATATCGGTGTGATTCGTGAATAAGGGCATGGCGGGCAGGAGGGAGGTGCAGGTCGAAAAAGAGAGTGGGGATAGCCAAACAAGCCAAACAAGCACTCGTGTTGTTTGGGCTTTGGCTTGAGTTCGTTGCCGAAGTTTGACGTGCCGTCGGCAGGGAGCGATGCTCATCCCAAGAGCGGAGGCGGAAAGTTCTAGGGCATCAAACCGTACATATTACGCTGACGCCGTAATAAAGACGCCGTATTTTCCTTACGGTGAGTCGGTTCCGTACGTCAGGACCATTTCTCACAGCTCAAACGATACGGACGCCGTCCGTATCCGATAGCGTATACGCCGTATTTACGAGCCAACCACTGCAGCCAGTAGCACATTCTCGAAAGGAGCAAAATAAAACTTTCGCTTAGACGGAGGACCAAAAGCAGAATGTTTTGATATGTGTTTATTGCTACAACAGCGGAGATTATGTAAATAGACTGAATACTTGAACTCCACGGGCATCATTTTTTGGCGCGCTTGCAAGGGTAGGACCTGGCAGGACATCTTTGAAAGGAGCAATAAATTTTTTTGTTTAGACAGAGAGTGTGCAGCTGGTGAGAGAGGTAGATCCAAAACCAAAGAACATCGGTACGGGTGATAATCAGGAATCCTCGTTCAATTCGGGGCTGGGCCGTGCCTGGTGAGATTGGATTTTTTGTATCCAGAGAAATTTCAAAGGCGCATAAACTTAAGACGGAGAGCTGTTCGATTCGACAGACACTACAACAAAAGATCCGCATAGTCGCGAACTTGTCATATATGATTTGAGTTGATCTCTAAGCATTGGTAAGTTCCTCGGGCTATGACAAAGAGCTACTGATGGTTCGGGAGCATTGCTAATCATTTGGTAGGAAGCGAGGTAACTTGAGCTGCTATGTGCAAGCCGTGGCCGAGTTGGAGACGCCAACGATTGGCAGGGCTTGGCGAACAGTGCGAACAGTGAGCGGAGCTGAACGGCAGCGATCATAGCGGGATCTCATAATTACACGGCACGGTCCGACCCATGAAGTGGCATGAACGCCGGTTTCCAGGAACTATCCCGGATAAGACTCAGGATAATAAATTGCTCGGCTGTACACGCATTAAATCAGAAGATTGCTGGAATTGCGCGAGGTGTTACTTATCGAGGCGAAAGAACAGATGAGATGTCGGCAAGCAGACGTGTGACGTGGCGGTGGACGCGCTAGCATGAGCACATGCGGCAGCGGGCGCAGAATACAAGTGACTCGCAGCAGATATGAGCCAGGTCCATACTATGTAAATTGGGTTGGACAGTAGCGAGCCTCGAGGGTTCAACGTCGCCGAAAGGCGGTGCAAGGGACGAATCACGATCATCTGACAGCGCTAAAACAGTATTAAAAAGGTGAGTCGGCGGACATACTTACTAGGTTGTTCCTTCTCACCACGACTGCGGCACATTTTCGTTCTTTCGCGATGTTGCTCTTACTCGTCGCATCACTCATCCAACTTTCCCTGGCCCAGCAGCTCCAACTGGCCCGAAATTATAGTGGACAAGGCTTGTATGGCATGCATAAAGCTCTACAATCAAGACGCTGATCCAGAACATTCGTAGTTTCGATCCCTGGAATTTCAAGGTCGGCAACGACGCACACGGCCTAACTGGAGGGCAGGGAACCAATGGTAAGCTATAAAGGGCCTGGGACTCGCGAGTTCTCACTCCTCCGCAGGCAACGTCAACTTTACCGACCAGGCTTTTGCACGGCAGCAAAACCTCACCTCCGTGAATGCGGCTGGTAACGTGGTTATTAAAGTCGACGACTTCACGAGTGCCCAGCCGAACGGAACCTATGGCCGCAATACGGTGCTCATGTCCTCAAAAGACACCGTAACTGCTGGGAGCCTGCTCATAATGGACGCGGTCCATATTCCGTTCGGAGTAAGCAAGTTCAACGGTGTCAATGCAGTCTTGACTGACGAGCCTTTGTTCTAGTGCTCCGTGTGGCCCGGCTTTTGGATGATAGGCCTCGGCGCACCCTGGCCCAGCGAAGGCGAGATCGATATCATCGAGAACGTCAACCTCGCCACCAACAACCAGTACTCGTTGCACACACTCGACGGCTGCGCTCACCCCGCCAAGGGCCAGGTGAATGAGACAGGCAACAGCCTCACGACGAGTTGCTTCGTCAATGCCACGGGCCAAGCGAACAACGAGGGCTGCCTCGTGGCGGAAAACGACCTCAGCTACGGCGCCAAGTTCGCGCAGAACGGGGGCGGCGTGTTCGCGACGCTGTGGGACGAAGAGGGTATCAGGGTCTGGTTCTTCACGCGCAGCGCCGTCCCACCCGATATGGCCACTGCCAGCCCCAACCCGAGCGGGTGGGGCGCGCCCTCAGCGTTCTGGCCCCAATCGTCCTGCAACACCGCGCACTTCTTTGGGCCCCAGACACTGATCCTCGTAAGCTCCTCATCTCACATCACACCCGCGTATAATACTCGTCTCACGAATCCAAACCCCTGATGTACAGGAAACCAATGTGTGCGGCGACTTTGCCCGCGACGTCTTCAGCCAGACCTGCAGCCAGGTGGCCAAGTCATGTACCGATCTCATCGTCACGCCGACCTACTACGTTGATGCATACTGGGAGATTAAGTACATCACTGTATTCTCCAAGTACGCCGCGCTAGCCTTCGTTACTTTGATGCTTCACTGACGCTGGGTGTTTCCGATCCACACTAGCTCATCAGGTACTTCGGGTGCATCATCTGCCAGTAATTCGGGTGCATCCTCTGCTAGTACCGGCTCTGGAACCACTTCTGGCGCCGGTGCGGGTGCAACTGGGGGGAGCAATAGTGCCACACTGGGACCATGGACCCTCCGCAGCTCCGCGCTCATAGGAGCGATAATCAGTTACATTATGCTCTAGTTTAAGACACGAATTGGCTTCAATTCCCGGCTAATTGCTACAAGGATTCGCCGACCCATTTGTACATTTGAGTATATGAATGCCCGGTGCCCAGTGGGTAACTTTAGGGATCACCGTAACCGTACAATACGGTTTACGGTTACGGTTTATACGGCTGTGCCGTACCGTACTATAAGGCCTT
The DNA here is from genome assembly GCA_029378375.1 of Mycena olivaceomarginata. Classification (NCBI taxonomy): domain Eukaryota; kingdom Fungi; phylum Basidiomycota; class Agaricomycetes; order Agaricales; family Mycenaceae; genus Mycena; species Mycena olivaceomarginata. The sequence goes on along the minus strand of JARKIC010001362.1, from coordinate 110,942 downwards.
CTGGGGTTCATTACTTATACGGTTACGGGTGGGGGTCGTAAGCAGAACCGTATGAGGCCGTATATTTACGGCCGTATACGGCTGTATAAAGCCCGTAATTATACTCAAGTGAAAAGAACCTCGTGAGTCTATCTTTGCTTCTTCGAGCGTCAAACTGAGAGTGTTCAGGGTAACTGGGATCAGGCAGAATTTGAGAAATGGCTCGTCGAATGGTTGGTTGGTTGCGATGAGCCGTTTCAGGAGGTTCAACTGTTATAGCGTCAGTTTATAAGAGACTAGGGTTGGACCTCCATTTCTTCTGCTCCCACATAGTTCAAGGACCATTTAAGGAACTTGGACGTTGACATTGAACGAAAACAAAAATACCCGAAACACCGCACAATGGCAGCACCTCGAGTCGAACGAGAACTCCGGATAGAGAGATAGACCCACCACATTTGGCCCGGATGCGCACCGTGTGCCTTGCTGCCTTGCTTTCCCTCTCTTGTACCTTGGATAGCTATGTAAACTAAAAGCTTGGTTAAAGCAGACTTTGGCTCCGATCTGAGGTGAACCTCCATTTCTTCGGTGGAGCCCTGTGCATAGTTTGAGGACCCTTCACGGTACTCGGACGTCGACATCGGATGAGAAACAAAAACAAAAATGCCCGAGACACCGCGTAATGGCAGCACCTCGAGTCGAACGAGGATCCCGGATATATCGAAACGGAGACCAGGATATCTGGGCCGGATGCGCACCGTGTGCCTTGTTGCCTTGCTTCACATCTTTCGTACCTTCAATAAGCACAGTTGAAAGCAGCCTGCACTCTGGACTCGTTACTGAAGAGAATCGGTCTTGCAAAAAACAGGCAAAAGAAAACAGGAATGGCAGTACCTCGAGTCGCACGAGAATTGCGAGATAACTGCAGACAATATTGAAACTTGACCGGACCCCGCTGCGCACCGTGCGCCGTACTGCCTTTCTACATACATACTACCGAGGTGCGATAACTACAGTTCTTTCTTTGGATGCTTTCACTGAAATGATATCTGGCAGCAGACGATAACAATAACAGAGAAAAAAGAGAAGAGCAACGAACCAAATGACAGCACCCTGAGCCCGAAACGGCATATATTGACAGTTACTTTCACATCTTCCGCATTTTTTCCCTGTGGGTCAGATGCGCATCCTGCCAACATTGTGTGCCTTGCTGCCTCGTTCTACGCCCTCCCTCCTTCATAAGTACGGTAAAGGAGGACCATCATGGTTTGAAAGTCAACATGAATTGGATTTGGCCAGTGCCGAATGGGAGATCCAATTAGGAGAAATAGAAGCCGACCGGTTGTGTAGTGTAGCGGTTATCACTCCAGATTCTGATGTGGATCTTGGACTTCTGGCAACCCCGGTTCGATTCCGGGCACGACCTTGACTGAGGATTCCATTTCTTTTGCCATGTTTTGGCTATCTATCCACTATGTAAGCCTCATCGTGGCCGGATTTACCTTTTGATCTTTCTTTTTCCTCTTCGCCCACAGAATATTCCGGCAATCGAACATATATATTCGTAGGCTACAAGCCAAAAGAAAGACTTGGTTACGATGAAGGGAAACCTTCCAGAAAGACCAGTTCAACTAGCACAAGGGTTACCAAAAAATTTACAGATGGATTTTACTCTGTATAACACCGGGGATCCGAGCAAAGATTCATGGACACCGAGAAAAATGGAAGATGATATTCATGGCAGCACCTCGAACGCGGATCTCGGGATTCCCAAGCCCTCTGGCACATCAAATTTGTTACACCAAATGGCTGCCTTCCTTGTCTTCTTTAAAACACTTACCGCGACTTCCCATGGCTGCATTTTGAGCCGAACCAGGATCTCGGGATACTCGGACGTGAGATTGAGGTTATAAATGCCGAAGAAGACAACTTGGCCAGAGATTCTGAGGCTACGAGACGGAAGAAATAGTGGAGAGGGCAGCACCATGACCCGAACGGGGACTGTTTCTGACTGGGGATCCATATTCAACCGTCAACAGTGCATAAAAAGAAAGAGAGTGGTCGACTACGGCGGCGCGTCGAGTCGAACGAAGGTTCTTGGGATTCGGAATTCGCGCGGGCGATGATCGCACCGTGGCCATTGCCGCTTTCATTTCTCTGGGTCAAAAGTCGGGGAAGGATGACAGAATTCGAGGGGGCCCTTGATTCTTAGCGAAATAGGGCCCGCGGGAGAGGTATCGGACAAGTATCTTATATACACGATTGGCAACATGTCGAATTCGGAGTTTGCTACAGGTGGAGACCTCGGCGCCAGGCAAAGAAATGAAAGATAGATTGTGACAGACTGGCGAAGAACCGGCAGAGAATGAGTCGAGACAAATGGATCCGTAGTTATCCTTGAGTGTGGGTACAAAAAAGTCCTCACATGGGATGCAGTGATTTCACCGGCAGCAGGCGTCAGCGCACGGAGACTCCGAGGGAGTGGCCTCGTCGGTGTCGGTCTCTGTTTCTTGGCAGCAAGCATCCTGCGCGCAATCCTCGTTGACAATCTCCGCACCAGGATTTGAGGGCTGCCCAGTGATTGGGATCATCAGCACATAGCACACAGAACGGGACACAAAGATGGATGGAATGGAATTAACTTACCAATACCGGCCCCGGCCCCGAGACAGTTGCGTTTTCCGCGCTATCCTACGCACGAGGGAGTTTCAGATCGGGAGACGGAGCAGAGATGGAATGAATAGCTTACCCGCCCTATCGCGCAGCAGTTTGAATTGCCTTCGAGGCAGCAAGCGTCCGGGGCGGCGTTGGTATTGGCAATCTCCGCACGAGGATTCTGGGGAATGAGCCAGCACAGTGTCAGACAGAAGGGGCGATGAGATGATGCGCTTACGGCTGAGACCATCTTATGTGTGCAGCACTTTTCCTGGTCCGCGCGGGGTGTGCAGCATGTGCGCTGAGAATATGCACTAGTCAGCAACGGACTTGAATCTGAGGCCGGACACGTCATACCTCAGCGTTAGTGGGACATTGACAGTCGTCGGCTGCCGCGCACTCGGGTTTCTCCGCACAACAGTCGCACAGATCGCGATACCGTTCCCCCATCTCCGCCGCCTCTGGCTTTCCATCCGTCTTGCATGTCTTGCAGCACCCGCCATCGAACTCCGGATCGCGGACCCATTGGATCATCTCGTACCCCTGCTTGGCGAATAGCAGCCCCAACACCAGCGAGGTCGCACCGTCCACCCACCACCCCGCCTTCCACAGTCTGAACACGAGGGAGCCGCCGAAGAGGACGCAGGTGATCTGGATGCACGAGAGGGAGCAAGTCGCCTCGCCTTGCATGACGCTGCTGTTGAGTTCCCGGGCGAGGTAGCGCTTGGGGAGCCAGATGACCACCATGATAACGAGCGCCGACGCCGAGATGACGAGCGAAGCATTGGAGGAGTCTGGTTTCTCGTGTTTGACGAGCCCCGGGATGGCTATTGCCTCGGTGAGGAGTGCGAGGCACAGGAGCAGCGTGCCGATGCTGCCTGAGGCGTATTTTTCGATTCTAGATTCGTTCAAATGAGCGGCACAATAGCGACCCAAGGCAGGCGTACTTGAGTTCCCTGGGTGAAAGCGTGCGGGCTTTCTCCTCGCCGGGTTTGGCGACGGAACTGAAGCGCCAGACGACGATGCAGGCAGAGATGACCTCGATTGCGGACTGGGCACCAAAGAAGACCAACGAACGCGACGATGCCTCGGATCCCAATCCAATCGAGACTCCCCCTTCTGCGCCGTTGTAGAGTATGCTCAGAACGCTGATGGCCAACGCATACTGTTGTAGTCGACGATACGATGGCATGCTAGCGGTCCTGAGATGATCACCAAAAGTGTCCTACACTGGGAAGGCATCGCCACTTTGCCAAGCCCGATCAAAGCGGCTCGATCTCTCTCGAGACCTTAAGCGCGTCTCGCAAGGTCGCGTCCAGGCCTTGAGACTCCTCGCAAATGGGAGCTTTGCCTCGACCACTCTCTCAAGATCTATGACATGGCCTCTCTCCAAGTTATTCGACTTCATCTCTTTCCTTGCTTTCTCCTCCCGACCACCACCATCGACTTGGATCCTATTCTCCTGGCCGCTCAGTTGTGTATCCTCGCGCCCCCGACGCGCTGGTGCCCGCGGTGTCTCAGTCAAAGAACTGTCACCCGTCGGACTTGCTGCTGCAAGAAAATGCTACTGGCTAAAGGTGCGTGGCGCGTTTGGCCTGCAGGGTCGCGTTTCTGCCACTTTCTCATCCCGCCCATTCGCTTCATTTCCCCTTTCTTTCCCTGATACATGCTCTACGTTGCCTACGCTGTCCATTCTTCTTTCGCCCGCGTACAGCGACGATGTGGTGGTCCTTCTGCCAGCAGACGATCCCCTGCACAGTGGCGCTGTCGCGCACGTATGTAATATTGTCTTCCAGCTCCTCCGCAGTGGGTGGTAGCTGCATCTTGGAGCGCACGCCCGTGCCCTTTGGCGTGTTTCTTCCCCTTTCTTCGAATGACTGCAACATATTTCTGACCGCCATTTCAGATCACACTGGCGGCCGTCACTATTCCCCTAGTCTTTCTACTCCTAAACATAACCGTTGCAGCGTTGGCTGACTTTTTTGCACATAGGATTTTTTCGACTCCCGTGCGATGCTTCCTTGCGCGCGTGAGTATCAAATTCGCATTCACCCGTCTCCTCTTTCTCACTTGAGCTGAAGCAGTCGATGCCGCAAAAGCATACGTGTTCTACTTCGCATGTATGTATCTAACCTCATTTTTTCCTTCCGTCACCAACCTCTTTGCAGGTTCTGGGCCCCTCAAACATCGGTTCTTTCGTCGTGACTTATCTTCTCGTAGGTGTCAATCAGCTTTGTTCCATACACACGCTGCCCCCCTTCCCGTCTTTTGGTCGTGGTATGCCTTTCCATTTCTCCCTTTCACCATCTGACACATTCTCATCTAGTTTTTTACGACTCTTTGCTGCCTTACGTAGTGCGGTGAGTCCCTTCACCCTCTCAATTCCCAGTCTTACAGTCTTCTTCACCCGCAGCCCTTTTACCTTTTTGCATGACGGTGGCCGCAAATGCTAATAAATCTGAGTGCAATCAGATTTTTATCTCATTGTGTCTCCTGACTTCTCTCCCAGTGTTTCAGTGCTGGTTATTACACACCTCTGCAGTGAGTTATATCCCTTGAATATTTCCCCCCTCCCTGACATCCGCGCACAGATTTTATTACAAAGCCGCGTATCCTTGGTAAGTTTTACTATTCCTGACGCCAACCATCGCTGATCAGTCTTTTTCCCTAGTTACCCTTCCGACTCATTGTCTATCGCAACCGTCTTTGGTCACCACTTTTTCTGGAACGGTATCTATTCCCTTGACCAACCACGGTATCATATGCACACTTGCAACACTCCCTTTTGGCATCCGATGCCTCTTGTAACAGACCACGACGTCAAGCCTAAACGAAAGTGGATGCGCTCAATTTTTTTATCGGCTCCCATTATAACTTAACTCATTGTTTAGCAAGCCGTCAAATGTGTCGCTACAGCTGCTCTTGGTGGGTTCTTTACTTCCATTGTTTTTTCTGGTGTTGATCATTTGGATTAGCCTGGAACATTACCCGAAGACTTGTATTATACACTCTCCTCAATAGAGAGCTTGAGCCCAAGTGGCATGCCACTTTTAGGTTGTGCAAAAAGCGGCATGCTGCTTTTTTCTTTTTTTCCTCTAAAGGGCATTAACAAGGTGCAATAGCATCAGGGTGTGTGAATTTGAGGTGCACACAAAAGTTGAGAAAAAAGCAGCATGCCGCTTTTTGCGCAACCTAAAAGTGGCATGCTGCTTGGGCTCAAGCTCTCTAATTATTTTTTTTAGCTAGAGTTGTGGAGTCGTCTACCTGACTGTTTAAGTTGCGTTGACTATTGAGTGTTCAAATATTAATTGTGGGAATAGAAAGCCAAATTTCCTGGAGGCCGCACCGAAATTCATCAAGGCTTTGAACAAGTTAAGTGACCCGTTGAAGTTTGAACGGTTTGGACACCAGAGATCAAATGGCAGTCTGAGCATTATGGAATATATCCCGGGCCACCACCCTTTAAGTTCGGGATAGTGATCCCGATAAATGATGAGATCTTTGACAAGCAAGGTAGTGTATCCAGTCGCAACGAGCACGGTTAACACCCAGCCTATGACACGGCCGGCTTTCAGCGCGGTAAAAGGTCGGGGCAGAACAATAGAGAGCTTGAGCCCAAGCGGCATGCCGCTTTTTAGGTTGTGCAAAAAGCGGCATGTCGCTTTTTTACAACTTTTGTGTGCACCTCAAATTCACACACCCTGATGCTATTGCACCTTGTTAATGCCCTTTAGAGGAAAAAAAGAAAAAAGCAGCATGCCGCTTTTTGCACAACCTAAAAAGCGGCATGCCGCTTGGGCTCAAGCTCTCTAATGACTGCGTTTGGGTTGCATTATGGGAGGCTGCTAAAGTTTGTCGCCATGATCAGAAGTATGAAACCAAAGGTGAAGATGGTATAGCTCTGTACTATGAAAAAGGAGCGCAGCACCTCGTTGCCAGGATATCTGGCGCATGCGGGTAGAGAGAAGAATACGACGATCCCCGAAACGCACAACAGATAAAAGACAGGGCACTGTCCAAATTTGTAGATAGGTCACACGTGTAATCTAGCCTGGGCGCATCAAGTTGTTGAGCGTCAGTTCCGTTCAAACGTCGCACCGTGCTAATTGTACGATCTTCAACCCCTCACAAAGATACAATTCGATTAAGATCTGTTTCGGTGGGTACACAGCTTCAGACATGTTTATTTACATCCAAATTCCCGTCGACGTCGACATTCTAGTGCATCAAGAGCTTCTAATTGCCGGTACATATTACCCCGACAATTTTCGGAGCCCAAGTCGGGAGAGCTCTGCGTCTTTAAAGCTCGTCATATTTCCTGGACCCACTTGATCCATCGGTGCCCAAGCCGTTTTTCTGTCCTACTCACTACGTTCCGCCGTCGGCTAGACTCAGTCTGCCGAGGTCCGTGTAGCCGAGTCAAGGCTGTGCGTGGCCGGCTACACAGATCACACAGATCTGTGTAGCCGGCCACGCACAGCTTACACGGACCTCGGCAGACTGAGTCTAGCCGACGGCGGAACGTAGTGACTGCACCTCCCAATGATTTATTCCCCACGGTCATGAAACCAACATCAAACTCAACTCTCTCCTGGATTGAACCGGTCCACAAACATCCTCGTACGTATCTACTGCTGACTATCAGCCTCATCGAACCCTTTCTGGGGACCAAAACAAGTTTGCCCGCGTCTCGGGTTAAACTGGATTGTTATGGTTGGAACGGAGCGGCGCGTCGGACAGTCCTACAGAGTGGTTTTGGAATAATCCAAGAACAATTCGAACATGTTTCGACATGAACAAACCGCCCCTTCTAGCGAGACCCGTCCATTTTTTCTCTGACCGACCGCTTTTTCATACGGTACTTGGTTTTCTGAGCGTCCCGATGTTTTTCCGGTGATCATGGACATCTGATGCTGCAACTGACGCCGCGACTCGGGCGCGTAGTCTCTCATAAACAGACGCTACAATAAATTTAACTCGAACCTCGTTATGCTGTACTGTGGACGACGTATAGGCCAGGACTTCGCGCTCTCAAGATGGACTCTGGAGGGAATTCGAGGGTTGTCAGACCACCGGGAAACAGTCCTGCTCCACTCTGTTTTGTCCGCTGCAACCTACCCACTTACTATCTTTTCAAATCACACAGAATTCCCCGTCCCAGTCGATACTAATATTCTGGGTGAAATTCGTCAAGATGGCAGCGCATTTAAGTAGATTGTCCTTCTTGGAAAATTTTCCGGGCCCCTCAAGTGCCGCAACCGGAAGTGGCATTCCAGTTCCGACACACCGTCCTACCCAGGAGGCCGGGTCTCAGATCTCAGATGGCGGCATATCCATATCTTCTGCATCTTGAAAGTGGCAGATCGACTGTTGTGGGCCAACCTTCCGAAAATTTGCATTATCTGATCCTTGTCAGTCCTGTCCTAATCGTGTGTTGCCAGTTTCTGACAATGATAGCGGCCTGCTACCGACGAACTTTTTCGTTCATCATTCTCTTTCCCAGATCTTGAAACTTGCCATCAACTGAATCAATCAAAGTGGGGAGCAGGTCTCGTCAATTTTTAGACTGCCAGTCTCACGGTGTGGGAATTTCAGGTACCCGCACAAATTCTTGGCCAAAATTAGCAAATATCATGACAACTGTCCAGGAACAAGGCTGTGGTCGCCGCGATGCTGATATGCTGATCGCCAGAGCCGTTATCTATCTGCAGCGCTCCCTCATCAATCCACCCCTCCCCCTTGTCGCTCTTCGTCCCCATGTCGGAAACCACGCAGCCGCTGCCGGACGGCGGCCAAATGATATTGCGGGTCAATTACACCTCCTGGGAGGCGCATGGCATAACAGTGAGTTCCAATGACAAAAGGTGCTGGGTTCTCTCTCTCAAATTGACAGGTACTCGTTGTGGTTTCTTGTCTTTCCCTCATCGCAGTTTTTGGCCTTCTTGCAGCGATAGCGGTACGGCCCCGATCCCTCTCCTCGGCTGCCTTTAACTTGAAACCAGTTATCAGCCTTCAACACTCGTTCCACGCCCACCCACCAGCAACACCTATTTCTCCGCACGCATGTCCGCAACGTTTTTCTCTCGTGCCAAAATGCTCACGGAAACTTTTCTAGGCTGCAGCCTACCTTATTTCCCTCTTAATATGCGACATGATCCAATCGGTCGCCTCAATAATGAACGCAAGATGGATCCTTGATATGGCCGTCGAGACTGGAACTTTGTGCGTCATCCAAGGTGATTCCAGAATTTCATGGGCCCCGCAGTCCGCTGACCCTGGCCCAGGAGCAATGAAGCAGATAGCGGATGTCGGCCTCTCGTTCTGGACCTTCGTCATTGCTCTCCACACATTCTGTCTGGTGGTTCTTGGGATCACACCGCGGCCGTATGTCCTCGTGATGACCCTCATCGCAGGCTGGTCCGGTCTCGGTCTTCTCGCCTTGACTGGCCCCGCCGTGCTTGATACTACTCACCGCGGACCATTTTGTAAGTGAACTGGAATCTGGCCGCACCGAAGCGTTTGACACACACACAGATGGCATCTCCGGATATTGGTGTTGGATCACACAGGACTACGTCGTCGAGCGAGCTACGTGCGTTATTCTGAACGCACAAATATTCCTTTGACGGCTGATACTTCGCACAGGTTGGATTACATGTTTGTAAGTGGTAACTAGTTGGACATTCGCAGCAATTGTATTTAACCACGAGCAGATGTTCATGGCGGGCACCTCCAGTTTTGTGTTGTACAGTGTGGTGTTTCTTCGCATGCGAGGAAATGTCATGATCACGGGAAAAACGGGTCATGTTTTCGAAGTCCAGCAGCGAAGGGCTGGGTCAAGAGGTCGAAAGTCGGACGATGTCCGTTGCCAGAAAGATGTTTCTGTGAGTTCATTTATCCCGTTTTTCCAAAAAAAAAGAAACACGACCAATTGTTCTACAGGTATCCGGTAGATTTGAGGTGTCCATCGGCCACATTGAATGCTGACCTGCTTCAGGTCGCATACACCGTTGTGATATTACCGATTGCTGCCGCACGATTCAGTGATTGGGCTGGTAAGGATGTTCCATTCGACGTGACCATATTCTGGTCAGTTTCTCTTCCCGTTAATATTGATTTAAGATCCTCATGGGAAGGCTCCATCAGCGATACGGTATTCCTCCTGTCTGGAATTGTCAACGTCACGTTGTTCACCACCACTCGACGCATACTTCCCCCCGGTTCAATCAAGTTGCCGAGATTCAGAGTGGATAAACGGGCTATCTCTCGGCCACAGATTACTACCGAGTATGACCTTGAGTCGGGATCGCTCAGCTCACATTAAGTATCCGGGACATATACTTTGAAGAAATATTTGAGCATCGATTCGACAGAAGAAGGCCCTTCAGGGATACAAGCACCGCCCACGTCGAAGGAAGTTATACCCAACAGTTAATGTCATTATGTACACCCCTATTTCCCATGTACTATACTTCACCGTCACACCAGAGATTCCCAACTATCGGGCCACTTTAAATGCAAATTGAAAGTAGAAGTGTCGAATTAAAATTTGGTAAACAATTCAATTATCGGCTGCGGCAACACTCCCCATATCGGTTTTTGCTTTCGGCCTTGCCGACAGCCAACCGAAATCTAAGTAAAATGGGATTGGCCGAAATCAAACTCGATATGAATGATTTTGTTATTGAAATTGGTACAACGGATACCAGAGCCGATACAAATGTATCGGTTGCATATTGGTTGAACGGATACGTGAACTGTGAAACCTAACAAGCGGCTGCTCGGAATTTCCGCAGCCTCGCATGCCCTTCCATTGGGATATTTCAACGTGCTTGTGTGAGAATTTCGGAGACATGTGAATGCAAATGAAAATAAATCCAACGCGTGAACCAAGGGTTGAACATGGCGAGGCTGTACATGATAATGTCAAGTTTCAACAGAAGTAAACATAAAGGAAGGAAGGAAGATGTATAACCACGGTGGTCCCTGAAAGGAGTGTACTGGTACCGTATCTACATACATGTGCCTCAACAATGTATGCTACAGCCATTTACCCAACCCAATCGATCCGACAAAAAATGACCACAACCCTTCTATCTATATTCTTAAATCACCTGTTTAACATAGTGTTGCCGCAACTCACAACTCCAGCCCCTCAAGTCGACTTGAAGTCATTGACTTGAGAGTCGGGGCGAGTCAAGTCATTGGTTTGACTTGGTCCGACTCTGGAGTCTAGGCAAGTCGACTTCTTCGACTTGGAGTCCTTCGGGTCGGTAGTGATTCAAAATGGGTTGTAGGCACTCGGGAAGAGACTTCCATTGATGCGATGAAACGGTGACTATGGGGCTAGTGGTGAAATAATCACAAATCAAACCTTGTAAACGAATACGTAGTTCGATAATGCAACTATATCAACTTAAACACTATAATCCTCATGCAAGTTCGGGGTTCCAATCCAGTATAGATTGTGGCAATTTGAACTTTAGTTCTCTTTTGAAAGCAAGACTTATAGGTCCACAAGTTGTATAGATAAATTGCTCGAAACTGTTCTAGGTGCAATCACGGATGGTCAGACAAGATTTTATGTTCAATGGTTTTGTATGATGTGGGTCTAGGTCTGGAGATAGTACTCCGATGCGAAACGCAAGTGATTCTTATGAAATCCCAATTCTAATAGTATCCGCGGTTGCTAATCTTTGCGAGATTATACACACCCAAATGAAACCCAGGTAGAATCCAGCAAATGTCAATATGTGATTCAGATAAAATGTCCAGCTCGAACTCATATCTGATTCAGCTGGTATCCAGTGTTTCCGTTAAATGGACTCCACCTGGATCCAGCCTGGACCTAGTTCCAACACCTCAGGCTACCCTTTTTGGGAACCCTTAGGGTCAATTCTTTTCCTAGAGTTAAATGACCCTAGCGGTATCTAATTTCATAGGGAGCCCCACTCCCGGTGGGGCAGCCCACATTTGGGGTGGGGCAGCCCACATTTTGCAAAACTGGATGTGGGGCTCCCCACACTTCTTTCAAGTGGGGAGCCCCTCCCGCCGCAGGCGGAACCGAAAAATTTGTGGGGTGCCCCACTGCCCCACTTTTGAGTAGGACCCCTGATACCAGTCCCACCGAAAAAAAGTTTTTTGGGCTCAATTCTGGGCCGTTTTGCACTGTCTGTGGTGATCCCGAAAGCTGCCATTTGCGGCTATTATTCTAGGCTATTATTCTAGCTGGAAATCATATATGCACCTGCACCCATTTCCTTCTGTGCGCCTGTACCCGCACCTGTTCCACATGCCTGCACCCCCACCCATTCCCCATGCTTGCACCATGCTTGCACCCATGCCCGTTCCGCACACCTGCACCTGCACCTGTGCCCATTCCACACGCCTGCCACCCGCACCGCCTTTGATTCCGTGCACCTGTTCCGCATACCTGCACCTGTGCCCATTCAGGGTGCTTGTCACCCGCACCCCCTTTCATTCCGTGCACTTGCACCCGCACCCATGCCCGCTCGGCACATGTGCCACCCACACCCCCTTTTATTCCTGATGCTTGCACTCACACTCATTCCACGCACCTGCCACCTATGCCTTTCTATTCTGCATGCTTGCATGCACCTGCACCCATCACAACCCCTTTCATTCTGCATGCCTGCACTCATAGCTATTGAACACCGCAAAACATTTACTCAGATGGTGGGCCGCCCCACCAACTGTTGTGGGCTACCCCACTTTTCTTGGGGGCCGCCCCACTGTCCCCTTTCTTATGGTGGGGCGCCCCACCTACGGTGTACACAGTGGTGGGCTGCCCCCCATACTGGGGGGAGCCCCACCTAGCTTATTAGTACTGGGGGCTGCCCCACTCCTACGGTGGGCCGCCCCACTCCTACGGTGGGCTGCCCCACCATTTATTTTTCGCCGGTGGGCAGCCCCACCACTTCAGCCCAATCAGTGGGCCGCCCCACCCCGTTTATTTCTCTCCGTGGGGTGCCCCACCATTTATACGGTGGGGCGCCCCACATTATTTGTTAATGCGAGGGCTGCCCCACCCATTTTATTTCCCAGCTGTGGGCCGCCCCCCACCCGTTTTACTCCCCACTGGTGGGCTGCCCCACAATTGAGTCGTGGGGCTGCCCACTCGTTCATTTCGGCACGGTGGGCACCCCACTCAATTTTTTTTTTCTTAACGTCATAACTTCTTTACATATGCATACCATCGCACAATTCATCATTTCCTTTTGCGGTCGCGATGGGTTGTTGTCAGTTGTTGTGAAGTTCGCGCACTCGGCCCATAAGAGAAATATATTCATTTGTACATACTTACACGCTGTACCTACGTATACCTACGTATCTACCGTCCTCCACGATTCCTCCGGTTCGTACTGGTGGAGCGGGTCAGCCACCGAAGTCTATGAAAAACAACAATAGTAAAATGTTCGGGAAATATCAAGGCACTCCATCGCCAGCAACACATCCATCCACATCCATATTCCGTAGGCGGGCTCTTGTCGGGCGCTTGTCAGGCGCTTGTCAGGCGCTTGCTGGCTCGCCCTGGGCGCCTGGAGTGTGCGCACCCCGTTTGCAGCCTCGGCCAGTCTGTGTTTATCATTACGTTACTGTCTGCGTTACCAGCTTGATTCACTGGCACTCACGCTCCTCTCCTTTTGTTCTTTTTTTGCAAGCAATGGCGCCACCGTTCAATACAAGTACATGTTAACCTAGGATTACTCTGTAAAGTCGATTAGAAGTTGCTCCCAAAAACACGAAATCATAACTCACTTATTCACCGGAACCCCCAACTTCGCCAAGATTGCTTCGATAATCTCCAACACGCCCTCGAATCCATCTGCCGCCGAATATTCGAAGTACTCGCGATGGTTAGTTCCACATCCAGGGCACGGACGGGGCTGCAGACGCGCGCCGAGTTTTGCGAGCTCGAGATGCAGCAGGCGCTCTGCATGTTTAGTAAGTCCAACCCGAGACCCTCCTCATCGTCCAACAATCACTCACCGACGCGCTTGGGTTCTGCGCATTCAAAAGCCGCGATCCAGAGGATCTCTTGCGTGGCAGATTCACAGCTGCGGTAATTCACCTGGCGCCGTTCCAAATCACTTGTCCATCCCCCCTTCACCTCCAATCTCCCCGTCCCCAAATCCACCCGGACGTTGCAATACACGCTCCCCTCACGCTCCTTGTATAGAGATCGTTGGAGATGTGCCTCCACCTGGTCGTCGATGGACTTCCGCCCACTCCCCGACGATCAGAATATCAATTAAAGCAAAAGATTTCACTTACATCCGTGCCAATTCGCGGCGGCGCGATATGTCGTTCATCAGCTGTATTCACAGCAAGGTCAGTCCAGATTGAAAGGAAAGAAGTCGAGACTCACCGAAGTCACAGTAGTCTTGTGTTGTAGTGGGTTGTGGTCAGAAGCAACTTCGAAGCCGACGAAAAGAGGGAAGAGCAAACAGACTTACCGAAGTCGCAGTGTGGTCGTTGTGGTAAAAGCGAAACAGGCGCTGGATCACCGTGAGTCCGACATAACTCATAAATTCAAGAGTTTACCTTTGAACCCGATTGCGCCCCACTTGCACCGACGCGGCGGGATGTTTGGTTGTGTTTGAGAGCAGATGCACATCGAGGGCGTGTGTGTGCCGGGTACGGGCCGGGAAAGGAGGGGCGAGGTTCTGCAGGGAAAGAAGGATCAGTACGAAGTCGAGATGGAAATATATAACATACTCACCACACAACAACCACACAAGCAAACAACCGCTCTCGTCTCTATATGGCGATTTCGGCGATTTCGGCTTTCGGCTTTACATCTGTGAAAAAACCAATAAGTCCTGATTTCACCCTCTCCAGCTCTTTTCGCACAGTTCAAACCCGAAGGACGATCTGAACGTGTATAATTCGTAAAAATAAACAGTAAGGACGTAAGGACAATATATGTATTGTTATTCGACAAATACAGTTAATTTAGAGTCGCAAGGAGTCAAGAACCCCGTAGAACTGGAAGTCGAGACGGGCGAAGGCGGCGCACGATTCTGCGCGCATACCTCTGCGTGCTGTTGGAGTTCCGCAAGTCGGGCCGCCAAACGGCGATCTAAAAAGGAAAGGAAGGATATCAGTAGCTGTCGACACACAGGACAAAAATTCCACTTACATCTGCAATAAGCCTTGCGGCACCTGACGCTGCCAGGTTGTTCCAGCCGCGGTTGATGAATCGGAATGTGACCTCAGGTTTGCTGAAAGTCGGGGACAAGGGCGCACTGCGCATGAACGCCACCACCCGCTGTCGGACTGAATGGATCTTGAGTCGGAGGGAACAACATAAGGTAGCACGTTCGACATACCGGTGGCATCCAGAAGAGCGCGCTCCGGATCGTGCGCGGGGAAAGGTTCACGAACGTCAACAGAAACTCCTTCTGTCCCAGGAGGCGATGCTCCTTCTCCACGTCGCCACGACATTCATCCAAGAACGCCTTGTGCGTCACCAAGAGTTGGCACGCCTCCGTCAACTCCCCCGCTCTGCCGTCCACGCGCTGGTACGGCCGGCCGAACGTGGAGTGGAAATGGCTTGCCGCCGTCATGTACGCCTCGATAGGGCCCGGGTGCTGAATGGACAGCCATTGGCCCCTGCGACGAACATCAATTAATAACCAGCACCCAAAGGAGTCAACGTGAATCAGAACGCACCTGCCGCCGTCCACAAACCATCAAGGCGCTCCGTCGCCCAGTTCCTGCGCATGATATAAGGCTCGATGGCAGCGTCGGGGACAAAATCCCCGAAGCGCTCTGCATAGTCCTCGACTAGGGATAGGATAGTTAATGGCATGATCCGCAGGCAACAGCAAGCAAGCAGACGGCGACGTACTTAAATATCTGAATTTCAATGCCTTCTCCTCGTTGGTGGGGTCGGCCTCTCAGCTCATATGGTCAGGATAACCGGTTAACTGCCCGGCCTTGTCGACGGGCTCAATGCGTTATCTTGTGGCCCTCGCCGTACAGCCACATAGGCTTATATAACATGTTTTGCGGCTCCCTAGACTGATTGATGGCACGCTCGGCGTGCTATCCACGGCTGCTAGAAACCCCTAATTAAATAGATATATTCTTATTTTGTGTGCCGTTCATTAGGCGAATAGGGGCATCAAACAAAAGCCCTTTTCAGGCGGAATTAGGGTATATACTGGGCCCGCTTTTGGCCCCCCACGGCACGTCGTACTACCCCTGCCCCCTCTGTGTGCTGATACCTACCTGCACGCGATACCGGGACCCGCTATCGCCCTATTCCTCCTCATCCGCATCCATATCCATCAAAACTTCCTCTATTTCCTCAGGCGACAGGCCCTGCGCTTCCAGCTCGGCCCGCTTCTTCGCCAGCTTTGCATCAGCCCTCCGCATCCGTACCAAGCGTGCTCGTGTCGTGTTCATCACTACTCGGTAGGGATCCGATGGTGGGCATCCCAGCGGGTGCAATACCCGCGGCGGTTTAGGCGGGGGTGGGCGCAGTAGCGGCAGTGGCAGCGGTACCCGTATTGGGCATACCAGCGGGTGCAATACCAGCGACGGGGGTAGTAGCGGGGGTGGGCGCAGTTAGCGGGGGTGGGGCGCAGTAGCGGGGGTGGGCACAGTAGCGGCAGCGGTAACCATAACAGCAGGGGCAGGCACGGTAGTCGTAGCTGTAGCCGGGGGGTGCGGTATCATTGGGCATGGGCGCGGTAGCAGCGGGCGTGGGTGCGGCAGCAGCAGGCGTGGGCGCAGCCATGGCGGTGGGCATAGGTGCGGTAGCGGGGGTGGGTGTCCCATTCATCTGCCTCAATACCCAGGTCACATCCTCCACTGCTTCTTTCCACTCCTTTGACTCCGTCTCCACCCGCTCTCTCCACCACTTCAAGCAGATCAGGACGTTGAGGAACCCGTTGGCGCCTGGCAGATCCAGGCCCACCCACGGGCCGTCTCCCGATCTCGACATGGGGAGCGACACTTTCCTCCATGCGGGATTGATCTCTTGCCACCACTTCGCCCACTCGTTCGCAAAACCGCTCGACATCCCGGATATCGGGCTTCCCCGTCCTGGCCCGCTGTACCCAGGCGCCTACCTGTGCCGGTTCTGAGCTTGGCGGGTAATCCTTTCGGCTGTGAAGCATCGTCCATCAGTGCTTCTTTAAGACCCGCCACCCAAAAAAAAAGAACTTACCGGAGAAACGAATCCCTTTCCCTGCTCCCGGAGCCACCATTGTTCCACGAGCTCAGACCAGTGCAGCCCAAATTGCCTTCCTCGAGCTGCGTTCTCGCCTTCTTTGCCCATTCCTTTGGTGCCGCCGCCTTTGGGGTGGGTTTGGCGCGCTTCTCTCGGGCCGGGCACTTCTCTTCCAACTCATCCTCCTCCTCCTCCTCCTCCTCCTCCTCCTCCTCCTCGCTCGACGTGCCCTCTCCCTCCCCTCTCACGCGTTTTGCTTTTCTGCCCCCTCCCCCCTTGCCTCCCGACTTCTGGCCCGACTTCCTCGCTCCTGCCTTCTTTACGGGGAGGCCCATGGCCTCCTCAAACGTCTTGTTGAGCCCGAGGTTTACAAGCATCTCATTGTTGCGTGCAACATTGTTGGCGCGCACCAACTCGTACTCGCTCAAGCGGCTGAGCCGCCAGATGGCGTGTTCCAAGTCCGCCGGGGGTCTGTGACTCAGCAATCGTCTTGCGGCGAAGCGCCGAATTGACCTCAAGCCCCTCGAACGGGTCGCGTTCTGGACTGTCGACGTCCACGCCATCGACGTCCATGTCGTCGTTTTCCGGCTGTGGATCGGCTGCGGTGGACGCAGTAGAGGTGGTGGGTGCGGGTGCGGCACCTTCCGAAGTCTGCGCCGCAGAGGCATCCAGTAGAATGATATCGCCATCGGGAGTAGGAACTGGAGGTGGGGGAACAGCTGTGGCGACTTCGCTTTCGTCTAGGTAGAAAGGTATATGCAGTCAATGTACAGCGATCAGAATGATCAAATCTGACTTACGCGCTGCCCAAACAAACCGCGAGAAACCCTGGAGTGTAGATGTATATACACCCGTATCCCAGGCTGGGAACGTCTTCCCATTCTCGCCCTTCATCTTCCCCGCATTCAGCCTAGATATCAATCAGTACTCGGGTGGCGTAACCACGTGTAACTCACGTACCCCACAACTTGGACGTCGACCTTGGGTTCAGTGACCACTCGCCCCGCCAGCAGCGTTAGTTTGTAACCCGTGTAGTCAGACAGCGCCATCAACAGTGGAGTCACTACCGCAGAGAACCGCTCTCGCGCGCTACAAATACACCCTCGTCAGAACACAAGACACGGCGATTACGTTCAAAGAACACTTACATGGCACGATCCCCCTCGTCCAACGACGGCAAACCATCCACAGCGCTGGCGTGGGCCTCAAGACTTTCCTCGTACTCCTTCTCCATCTCTTCAAGAAGCTTCTGCTTCACCTCCGCGGGCTCGGCCGCCAGTAGGTCCCGGGCAATTTGGCATTTCACCGCCAGCTGCTGCTTCTTTGGGGTGTCTGCGTGCTTCTCATTGTACTCCGTCGTCACCTTGTCTTTGAAGTCGTCGTGGGTCATGTAGAAATGAAACTCGGTGGCGCGTTTGGGTGCCGGCAAGTCAGGCTGACGCATCTGCTTCAGGAATGGTATCCACGGGTTTGCCGCCAGCCCTGCCGAAGTACGGCGGGTGATTGAACCAACTCTTAACTTTCTATAGACGGGTTTCAGTTCTGCAAGCCACTCAAATACATCCTCAAGATACACGTACCTTTTGAGTTCCTTTCATCACTTCTTTTTTCCTGATCTCCTCCTCGGACGTCAGAGTCTCGTTCGGCATGGCGGACACGACCCAGTTCTCATCGGTATCCACAAAAATTGGGCCAACCAGTTCTTCGGTAAGAGGAGAGCGCCAGGGGAAATTTGCCCAGTACTGGGGAAAGAGTCGCTCCCACATCTTCGCCGTGGTTTTCTTGCGCGACGCCTCGCTGTAGGCCTCCATCCAACTTTCTAGGAATTCCCCACGCCGGCCTTGGAAACCGCTCGGAGTCCCGCGTTTTTTCTGCTTGTCGGCCTTGTCAACCATTGTGAAAAAAAGAAACGATTTCGTGATGCGGGAAGTCGCGTGATTTCGTGATACGGAAACTCGCGTAATTTCGCGATGCAGACCAACAAAGCCACCATGCAAACCCAAGAGGAAGACCCCGACTTCATCGCTGCTCGTCTCGCTGCCGTCCAACGATCTCTCGACATGGTCTGTGAGGCCGCCGCCGAACGCGAGCGCAGTGATGAGGGAGACTGGTTATGGGCATACTTGCAGGCGCGTCGCGGTATGGCCCCTTCTCTCCTTGCCAAAGAAAAAAAACTCATACAGTATGTTTTTCAGCATGCCAGGAATATAGCTATGAGCGCCTCCAAAAAATACGGCGTGCGGATGCCCGCCGCACGAGTCGGTGTCTGTATCTCAGCCGCCGGGCTGAATATGCCCTTAAACGCGGCAGTGAGCACGTTCCTTCACCTTATGAGGGCCGGTGGGACGAAGCAGCATGGGGGGAAGGAGAATGGGGGAAAGGAGAATGGGGGAGCACCACCGATCCGGCATGGCAGGACTCTGGTTTCTGGCTGAAGCCAGAGGACGACAATATTTCCCCCATCGTTGTACCGCGACCCCTCCCTTTCTACCTTTTGTAGCACCTGACCTTGAATCCATTCTCTTTCTTTATCGGTTTGTTTTGTGGTGCGAAAAATGGCACTTGCCACAGTAGGATCTATTTAAATAGGGTACATGTAATATATAAGAATTTTGAACGGCAAGTGCATATAGCAAGTACCACCCCAATCTCCAACTCGAACATGCCCTCCCAGCTATGTGTATGTGTCTATGGCCGTGCTGTGCTCCTTCCATTTGAGGGATCCGTCCTTGCGGCTTGACCTCGTTCAGACGTGTTTTGGTGCATGTGATCTGTGGCTACCCTCCTTCCTTTTGAGGGATCTGTCACGCCTTGCGGATGGCCTCAATTTCCACGCCCACCTCGACCCACGAGCTACCACCTGCACCCACAGCAGCGATGCCTGGTAAGCCGTTCTTTATATTTTTTATTCTATTCCCCTCCCTGCTTCCGACCCGCTTGCCACCGCGTACTACGTGTGCCCGCCCCTGGGACTGCCGAACTACGGGTGCTCGCTTCCTTCTACAATCCAATGCGTCTTTGGCGCGTCTTTGGCGCGTCTTGTCGCGCCTTTTGGAGTTTCTGCGTTTTGCTACACATTCACATTTTCTATTATTTTTGATTGCACGCCGCTCGCTGACAAACCATTGAAACCGCTATTAGGAAGAGTCCTTCGCAATGGCAAAAAATATGCCGAGTTCATGGACGACGAGCCAATTGTCCTCGACAACTTCCGCGTGTGTGACATGATGTCACGTCGCGCTGCAGGTCCACAAGGGGACAGCGATAGCGAAAGTGAAGTCGAGGATGACACAGATGACGACAGCGATAGTGGCAGCTCCCAAGTGCCACCACCGCCTCGTCGCCCACCCACTGCCGCTCCCACACGACCCCGCGAGAGCTGCACGTCGCCAATTATCCGTGTAGCTCGTGAACGATGGGAGGCTCGTCTGACTTCCCCAGCGCCCACCCCCCACATCGGCACCCCCACCGGTCGACCCCGCCAAAGAGAAGAAGAAGAAGCTTCATCGAGCGTCGCGCCGTCTGAAGCGCGAGGTCTTGCGTGAGGTGCCCGGCCAGCCTCGGGGTCCTAAGGCGATAACACTACGACGCACGGAAGAGAGTTTCCCGATTCTTGTGGACGCAGCCTTTCGCTCCCATCCTGGAGTGGCCTCAACTGGGTGGATGGGCCTACGACAACCTGAGACCGACTTCGAGCCAGAGGCGCGCGAATATTCCCTGGAGGAGGTGAATAAATCCCGGGCATGCAAGTTATTGACTGGCAAGGGTGCGTCTTTTGTGTTGCTTTCCCGTGCCTGTGCTCATTGTACATAGGGCCCCCAGCCCGCTGGTCGATGCAGAACACTATATATTCGGCGTCCTGGGTGGTCAGCCACGCGATTCGCGCTGGGGCCCTGACGTTGTCGAGCCTGCTGCCAAACTCATGGAAGAGGCAGCTCAAAACATGTACGATCAAGTTTTCTCAGGCGTCTACTACGGCACGCGCGCCCACCGTAAGAAGAAGAACGCGGCCGCCCGACCCGCGCCACGACGCGGGACTCACCCTGCTGAATCCGTCGGGCCTTCGATGGGCGGAGGCCAGGAGTTCCCGACCATGTTCTTCCACAACGTACTCAAGACCATCATCCTCGCCGGTCTTCTCGCGCAGAAGCCATTTCGGCGTATCGCCGGCTTTGCGAATAGTAAGTGCCCTCGTATTCAAGTGCTCTGCCCTGATCATCAGTGCAGCTCTCTTTCAATGCTACGCACCCGATCTACATGCATATTACAGCCACACCATGGACGAGCTTCATAAATGGAATTCGACGCTTCTCCACAACTTCCCCCGGAACGTCTCCGTCTTTGCCGCCGCCACCTTCAACTTTGGTCCGAGGACTGTCACCTTCCCACACCTCGACTTCGCGAATCTCGCCTGGGGGTGGTGTGCCATCACCGCGCTCGGGGACTTTGATCCCGACCGCGGCGGCCATCTCATTCTGTGGGATCTCAAACTGATCATACGCTTTCCGCCAGGGAGCACCATCCTCATTCCATCGGCCCTCATTCGGCACTCCAACACCTCCATCCAGGCCCACGAAAAACGCTTCTCATTCACGCAGTACACATCTGCAGGGATCTTCCGCTTCGTCGACAATGGCTTCAAAAGCGACCAGTTGGTGAATGATCTGGGGGTCTCGGCGGCCGAGCGAGCAGAACGTCTGGAGGCAAGGAAGACGCGTTGGGTGGAGGGTCTGAAAATGTATCGTCGGCGGAATGTAGCAGCGTAGATTATTATTTAGCTATTACATTTAAGTCTATACCTTCTATAGCAGCACCGCAATGAATAGGGTCTTCTAGTTCTGCCTTCGAGTCTTGCGTGCCATGTGGAAAGTGAGGAACATAATTTTTTAGCACGAAAGTCTGGCTTGAGTGCAGGCCAGACAGGCGTATCACGAACTTGGTACGGGTGTATCACGAACTCGTTACGCATATCTTTTCCTCATTTCGTTGAATTACGGGCACTGTATGGGAATTCTGAAGATGGAGAAACAGTTTAATGGCATACCCGGACTCTCTCAAATTATTCTGAATTTTACGGTCTTTTCTTTGGGGCTCAGATGTTGGTCGCAGTAGGTCGCCCAATTTGGTCTCTGATTACGGTGTCTCTCATACTTCGACCACTATCTCAAAACTTCAAACTCCACTTTCTCAAATGAAATCTTCAAAGAACACTCGGTAAGCACTCCTCGGTCTATCTATGCTCAAGCTAAACAATAACAAGGGCCAAGGCCGCCTCCGGAGAGCAGGGGAAGAAGGTTCGCTCCCCAGCCACTATGGCAGCCAGGCGCCAGGCCTCAGCTCGGTATCGCGAAAAGTGGGTCACCGATACTCCATAGCCACCCAAGCACTCATTTTCTGTGCAGAAACCTCGACGAAGAGCGGGATAAGGCCAGGGAGAGGATGGCGTGGTGCGGGATGGAATTTTTCATTGTTTGATCTGTCTAACTAATCTCTGCTAGGCACCGTGAGCGAGTCATGGATCAAGCCGAGCTTGCGGAGGATTTCCGGGCCCGTGCGCGAGAGGCCAGCCGTCGCTATCGGGAAAAGTAGCAAGCTCTCTCTGCCCATGAGCGCTTGGCTCATTGATTTTCGTTTTCTTGTCCAGGAACGGCAAGGCTTTGGCACACCGGCAGAGGGTCATTCGCATGAGGTACGTCCGGTATAGTCTTGGGTTCCTGGCTAGGCCTGATTATCTTGCTTCCCGCCCAATCTTGCTTCTGCCTTTTCCCCTCAATACCTGGACCCTCCATCACCTCAGCACCTACGAGACCAGACACGGGCGGCATGCATGGCTCAAACGCCAGAATGAGTTGGAACAGCGCCGTGCTGAGGCGGAGGAGGCCGAGGAGCTCGCCGATTTCCGTCGTCGCGCTGCTGAGGTGGAGCGGATTGTATCATAATGTAGTATCACTCACCTGTCACCGCAAATACAATCTGGTTTGCCTTTGTGTTTGGGTTTGAGAGAGACAGACAGACATTGAATGAGAGAAATATATGCGGTACCCAGCACTAGATTAGATTGTGCTACTACAATCTAATCTACGATGTGCGATGTCTGATATCTCATCCACACTTCCTTGCCTGAGCTCGCAACAAGGCTTTCCACTGTCTCTTCCTCTCCAAGACAAACACCGCGCTATTGTCGCTGTTCTGGATCGTGAAGGAGGCCTTCAATACCCAACAAATTCCTTGTCGCACTCGACTATTGAGTTGGAGATTGGGGTGGTACTTGTGGTTGCATTATTTTCGTTCGACATCATATATCGCGCTCGCTCACCTTGACCAAAATTTTCAGAACCGGGGGTGGTGGTACTTGCTATATGTGGTTGCATTATTTTTGTTCGACATCGTATATCGCGCTCGCTCACCTTGACCAAAAATTCCAGAACCGGGGGTGGTGGTACTTGCTATATGTGGTTGCATTAGTTTTGTTCGACATCGTATATCACGCTCGCTCACCTTGACCAAAATTTCCAGAACCGGGAGGGCATGTTCGATGGAGATCGGGGTGGTACTTGCGAGGGGCACCAGCAGCGACAAGGTTCCGGATTTAGGCGCACGCGCTGCGTGCGGTGGGCGGCACGACAAAGTTGGAGTGGCCGGAGAGCCGTATTCGAAGAGCCGTATTCGAAGGAGCAGAAGAGTTGGGTGGGATTGGGCCGATCGGCCGTAGTTGCTGCGGGTGGCGTGGCGGCGCCAAAGGGGTCGCACCAGGTGCGCGTCGTGTCGGGTGGGGGGTGGGCGCTGGTGTCTCGCCGGCAGCCCATGGGCCGAGGTGGGCAAGGAAAGTGAACGAGGTCAGTCGCAAGGCGTGACAGATCCCTCAAAAGGAAGGAGGCACACATACACATATCACATGCGCTGATCCGGCTGCAAACACAAACGCGTCTGCGCGCACTACCGCAATGCAATACTAGCGGTTATCCATTCCCATGCCTCCTCGCGTTCGCCGTATTCGGGGGGAGACACCTGGAAATTATCCCCTCCGCATCCACCTCAGTCTCAAGCCATTCGTTCTCCCCTGCAGATCTCATTCCACAAGCTGAGGTGCACCGGCCTATCAGCACTTTTGTCGACCGCCCTTCCGAGGATTTACGCCGCATATACCGCGATGTAGTGCCCATCGAGCCGCCATCACCTATCAAAAGGGCTCGGTTGTCCATGGCTGAAGGCGGGCCCTCACACGTGCCTGAGTCTGCACCAGACATCAGTATTTTCGATGACTCGCAGGCTCTGGATGAGCGCTACGACATGTTCTTTGATAGTGACGGCCGGGCTACGGCGCCGGCGCACCACCCTCCTGCCCGTACGCGTAAGGCTATATATTCGGTGTGCTTTTATTTTATTTTATTGGCTAACATTTTGCTGATGCGTTCTTTTGGCGGAAAGGACCCCGTTCTTTATGAATGGAAAGCAAACTCCCGAGATCGATACCTGCTGGAGTTTTTGCGACTCCATGGCTGTGGAGGTCGCAGCGTGGAGTTGTGCCCGGACTGCCAGAACCCGGCGCGTCCCTGCGTGTACAGATGTCGTGATTGCATGGGTGGTGTTCTCCGATGTCGAGAGTGTTGTGTTGCGCGCCACTTGTACAGTCCGTTGCACCGGGTGGAGGTACGAGCACCTAAACAGATTTCATTGTGTAAGGCTGATTTTTTTACAAGGCGTGGGGTGGATCGTGCTTCCGGCGTACATCCCTCAAAGCCCTGGGTCTGCGGGTCCAGTTTGGGCATGCTCCTGGCGAATTTTGTGCGAGCCCGGAACCCGGCAGGTCGGAGTTTGTGGTACTGCACCACAACGGAATTCATGACGTCGCAGTGGATTTCTGTGGGTGTGAGCATCGGGGACAGGCGGGGGGAATGGACACGCAGCTGCTGCGCGGGGGATGGTATCCGGCGTCTCAAGACCGGCCGCAGACCTGTATGACCCTGGTCGCACTGGAGCAGTTTCACATCGTGACGTGCCAGGCCAAGACCACGATGTATGACTACTACCAAACCCTCGTGAAACTGACGAGCAACGATGGGACAAAGCCGCCCGACCGTTATCAGGTGTTCATTCGCATTTGTCGGGAGTACCGCCATTTGATGATGCTGAAACGGGGCGGGCGCGGGGCACGACGCAGGAGGCGCCCGTGCAACACAATCGGGCGAGCTTGCAGTTCGCTGTCCGGCTTGCCCCCGCCCGGGGGTTAATCTGCCGGACGGGTGGGAGAATGCAACGAAAGACCAGCGGTGAGTTTAGATATCAACCCTTAAGGATGGAGTGTTGATTGCGAATTTATAGATTCATTTATGTCTTTTTTTTGGCCATAGACGCCTGTTTTCGCCTCAAACGCGGACTCGTTTCAAGCGAGTTAAAAGACCCGGGCTTGGGGACAGGGATGTCGTACCTGCTGGAGGATACCGAGTTCAGAGAGTTCTTGCTGACAGTGACGGATCAGGTCGAGGTAAGTGCAGCATAATAATCAGGTTTATCGTGCTAACGCAAGTATATTGGCAGATGAGCACTTGCAGCGGCCTTGCCGCCCTCGACTATGCAAACACAAAGTTTTCGCGGGGGTATAGCAGCACCGGCGTCGGGATGGGGGTGTGTGCACGCCACGAGTTCATTCAGCCGAACGGCGTGGGGGATCTGCAAAGGGGGGAACGGTTCGTATTATTGGCTGCATTTAATGTTGTTTGGGGCTGACAGACATCTAGATATGCAAACATGGACTACATATTCGGCTCGATCCTCCGCCACCACAGCCCCAGCCTTCGTAAAACTATATCTTACGATATTGTTTGCCAGTGGTGGAAGCATTTAATGGAGCGTCTCCTGGTGCTACCACCACTGGTCCGTTGCGCAATCGTGCTGGGGATGATGGTTTTCGTCATCCCAAAGATGCACATTGAGGGGCACGACGTCGACTGCGGGGCGCTCTACTCGCTCAACCTCATTCCGGGAAGCGGGCAGACTGACGGGGAGGGAATAGAGCGGCCGTGGGCAAACATCGGGGGGATTGCAAGTAGTACGAGGATCATGGGTCCAGGGGCACGCCACGACACAATAGACGACCACTGGGCGTATTGGAATTGGCAGAAATTAATCTCGTTGGGTAAGTCAGGCGCGACTTTGCGAGGTGGTGTGGATACTGACGGATGTTTTCAGCGGCAACCCTTCGGCGAAAGCTAGACACAGCCCTGGAGCAGCAGGTCATTCAAAGGGAGGCGCTGGATGCGTTTTCGCTGGCGCAGCAAGATCGCGTTGAAGGCTGGAAGAAGATGATCCACGACTTCGAGGAGGACCCCACCTTGACGAACCCATACAAAGTCGACTTCGCAGGTGCATGCCAGTGTAAATGTATTTGGTAGAGCTGAAAACTAACGAGAAATTAGGATTGACTGAGATGGACGTACGGCTGCAGTTCCAGAAAGAGGAGGAGGAGGCAGCCAAGCGGGGGGTTACCGGCGAAGCACAAGGTCAGCCCGGGGGGATTCATCGTGGAGTGTTTGGAGGTCGAAGAGGAGCAGTACGTGTTCTTCCTGGATATGTGGGTTTGTGCGTGGCTGACGCCGGTGTTTTAGACGTGTCGTTCGTGTACAGGCGGAGCTGAAGAAAGCCAAAACGACCACCCAGCAAATTAATATGGGTGCCCTGCGCACGAAGCTCATCCGTCGCCTGAATCGTCTGCGTCAGCTGCAGGGTACCTACTGCCCTGCAGCGGTTGTCGCGTTGGAGAAGCGCAACGTGCCGGAGGATGAGCAGCCTGAAAACGAGCCGCTGTTCTTGCCTTCCGCTCTGTCGGAAGTACAACGTGCGGCAGGGGGTTGCAGCCCGGGGCTCCTCGAGATGGAACAGTTGATGCGCGATGCACAGTGTCGCAGCTCGCTCGTCAAACTGCGCAACCAGTTGATCATCAAGGCCCGCTTCCTGAACTACAAATCGCTGCACGCCCGACACCAGGGGGCAACCACCCGTTCACGGACGATTGTTAGTCGGAATGAGACCAAGATTCGTCTGCACTCCGAGAAATACCAGGCAGCTTGGAGTGCGTTATTGGCTGCCGCCGGCGGGAACGTATCGCAGGTTGGGTGGCGAAAATTGGTGCGCGAGGACATTCGGTGTATGGAGGACTCGGCGGACTTGGTGACGAAGGAGACGAAACGGAAGAAGGCGAAGGAGAGGCGGAAGAGGAAGTATCAGGAGCTGATAGACCACGGGATCGACGTCCCCGCCTGGGACAAGAACCAGGAGGAGGACAGCGACGATGGTGACGAGGAGGCCGTGGGGAGGAAGACGACGGAGAGCCGGAGAGAGGTGTCGTGGATTTGGGCGGTAGCCGGGAACTCCGGGTCAGATGCGGGCTTCGAGAACGGTAAGATTATCGTTTTCATTTGAAATATATTCTAACTAGAATGTGTAGCCCTCCGGATTGAGTGGTCCAAGGCATACGCGCGATCGCGGCGGTGGGACGAGGAGGTGATGCTCCTAAAGGAGGAGTTTCGGCGTCTTCCGATTTCGCTGGAGTTCGAGGCCGAGAGGTGGGTGGAACACAGCCGAGGTGTGGAGGCGAGGAGCGAGCTGGAGGAGGCGTACGTGCAGGGGATGCGTGCGTATGCCGCGCAGCAGGAGGTGCTGTTCCGGAACCTCGCGGACCAAGCAAGGGCCACAGAGATCGCCCCGAAGCTGGCGAGAGGCAAGGGGAGGGTGCGCACCCGGGCGGTGGATCCGCTGCAGGATACCGAGGTGCCGGCAAGCGATGGGGAGAACGGGGATGATGATGCGGCGATACTGGCTGCAGTACAGGACGAGGACACTGACGAGGAGAGGGGAGAGATCGAGAGTGACGAGGAGGTGGTCATGGGTGGCGAGCTAGACGATATATAGAGGTGGAAAGGTGGTTTTCGTGTTTTTTTTGGGATGGGCGCTTATACAGCGCCTATCCATTTTGGGATCGTAGCACGTTCCCCGGGTATCTCCGGGCCAAAATATTGGTTTGCGCAGTATATAGCCCCCATTTTAGGGGTTGAAAGTAGTAATTATCATTTATTTCGGTTCTAGGAGGGGTTATGTACAGTGCGGGAATGGTCCTGGAGATGCCGGGCAGAGCCGAGGTGATGACCAGACGGCATTGAAAGGCATTGTATATGCCCGAGATCAGCGGGTTTCCCTATATAGGGTTGCCACAGATAACGCATTGAGCCCGTCGACAGGGCCAAGCAGTTAACCGGTTAACTTGACCATATGTACTGCAACAACGCCGCCGACAGCGACGTCGAAGTCCTGGAGCCGGAGAACAAGAGGGCGGTAGCTGCCGCGTTCTCGCCAGACGCAGACGTCGTCGAGGTTTGCTTCTAAGCCAGGGTCTTCAGCGTCGGTGGAGACGCAACGCCACTGCAAATACCAGCGCCGTTTCCGCCTGGTTCGGGAGCCCATTGGAGGAGATTGGACGCACGACGAACGTGCAGATGTTAGTTTTATTTTTTCAGTATGAATTATCCTCTGTGTTCCGCTGATCTGCGGACAGACCGTACGCAAGTACTTCGCGAGCGCTCCGCGTCTGCCGGACCCCTCCGGACTGCAAGTCGCTCTCTTCAAGCGCGTATCCCAGGACATACGTCGGAATCCGGACTGGTTAAATGACGAGGAATGCTCAGTAAGTCGAAGAGGACGTGGGCTGGTAGGTATCATCTGGGTCTAACGCTATCTCATAGATCTGTATGAGCGGACCCAAGCCAAAGGTCGTGCTTTCGTGTGGATGCAGGCATATAAACTGTTTCATATTGTAAGTGTAGATACTCACTCGACTAGGGACTGACCTTATCTCCTCAGAAATGCGTGCAAGAGTGGCATGAAAAGGAGGATGCTAGCTGGCAGCGCCCGATGAATTGTAAGTGTGCATGTTCGAAGACGCGCTGCGTCGCTGACTGTAATTGGGTCGGGTCCAGGTCCGACTTGCAAGGCGGGGGCAAAGCCGCTCAACGTCGGCTGGGTCACTCCCTCGGCGACTGAAACTGCGACGCAAAAGGAGAGGAGGAAACAGAGGAAGAAGGAAAAGGCGAAGCGGGACGGTCGTAGGAATGCGGCGAAGAAGGTCAAGAGAAACGCCAAGGCTGCAGCAGAGGAGAAGAATCGGAGGGATGCAGAGGCGGTTCTCGCTCCCGGATTGACGATGAAAGATGGGATTTTGCATTACAGGTAGAAAAAGCGCGCTTGAATCGTACTCTAGTTTCGACGTCTGAAATCTGTCATTTTATGTCTATATAGTCCTCAAAATTGTATTGTTGTTGCGACGAATGACCAGTACAAAATTTATTTAATTGTTTGGAATAGGGAGAATGACTCCAGGAGCGCCGGACTCGCTCAGACTCTTTCCAATTAAGAGCTGATTTTCATACCTGTCCTGCGCTTGAATTACGGCCGCACGAGCTGAGACGAACAGGCGCTGGTATTCAGCTAAGTACTGGGGAAGGACAGGATTTGCGGCCGCACGCTCGGCCTTCTCGAAATTTTGAAGGGAGGCCGCCAGGCCAGCATGCGCCCGATGCAAGTTGATATTGTGCTCGGAGACAGCCTTCATTGAAGCCTGCACTTTCTTGGCTTGCTGTAGGCCTGAAGAGGTGGGTGAGACACGCTACTCGGGATGAAAGACAGTCGCGGGGACTATGCACCTTTCCTCTTCAGGTTTTTCAAAGTATTCGTGACCGGGGCGACCGGGTTGTACGAGGGTCGAATACCGTACTGCTCGTATTGCTGAGAGAAAGAATCGAATCGAGGGGTAAGCATCGCGGATGGAAACGGAAACGGGTAAACCTCACCAGAAGGGTCTCGTGCTGCATGGCATCATAGTCTTGCCCCCGCAAGAGACCGCCCAGCAGGGTGCAGTGGACGCCCTCGCGATTGACATCGCTGTGGACTGCTTCGGCGAGGTTTGTATTAGGTTCTCCCGCTTGCCAGACAGGGAACGGGATGAAGCTCTTTTCCCAGCAGATGCCAGGAAAAGCGAACTTGCTGGTCACCTTGTCGCGGACCCAGTCTACTAGACGTTATAGATGCGGAAAGAGCCTAGATTGGGGAAGCTCACCAGCTCCTGCTTTCCCTCCATCAGCTATGATCTGGGCTATGGTGGCGTCCCAGCTAGGATGCTCGATGCAGGCTAGGCTGCGCATGAGTTGTCGTACTGGATCGCTGACGCTACAGGTCTGAATATTTCGGTAGTTGTGGACTTTACACAGTCGATAGATGCGCCGGAGGTGCTCGTATGGCCCCAGGCTGCGGAGTGTGCGCCACGACTCGTGGAGGTCCATCTGGCCGGGCGGTAGGGCGGCCTGCGCGATCGACGAGATAAAGCCCAAGGCCTGACGCCATCTTTAACGGGCTGGACCAAAGGAAAGATGGGACTCGCCTTTGGCTTGGCCACGGTGTTGGTCCGCACCCCAGTGGAGAATGAGCCCTTGGAAGTCTTCGAGAGATTGTCCGTGAAGGTGGCGCCACCTCAACCTGCGACCACCGTCAAACTCGACAATCTTGTCAATCTCTTCAAAGATCCTCTGATGGGCAGCAGCGGTATGACGGGTGAGGTAGACCCGGCAGAAAACAACACCTGGTCGAAGAGGTGGTCAGCGGGGTAGGCGGAGAGGATGGATATGGAATTTCTGCACTCACTGGTGTTGGCGTCCCTGTCCATAGCTGAGATCTCAAATTCATCATATCCTACGATCCTCTTGAAGCCGATGTCACTCTGAAGATATTGCGCCTTCTGGAGCCGAGAGCTGGAATGCGGGGTCATGCAGATGATGATACGTGTACTCTTCTCTTCAGGAAGAAGCGGAGGTTCGTCCTCCTCGTGCGCCGGTAGGCTGTCGTTCTTGATGTCCAGCATCACACGAATGTAGTGGAGGTGGCGGGGAAGCTGCTCATCTTGAAGACACTTGAGGTGCTGCACTCCTGAAGAAATGTAAAGTCGATCAGGTGGTGAGATTGGAGCAAGGAGGGTTGCTCGCCTTTCCAGTCGGTGCCATGCGGGAAGTGCTCTTTTTTGGCCGAGGCGATGTAAGCACTGAGGTGCGCTCGATTGGCTAGGGATGGGTGGAGATGGCTGAGCGTCGGGTTGCGTAGATCCGGGAACGTCGTGTATAAATACGATTTGATAGCAGGATGTCGGAGGAAGCGACGCGCAGTCATGTCGGGGAGGTCCTGGCGAAGGTTTTGTAGGAGGGTCAACAGTTGGGAACGAACCGCTTGGGGCGTTTTCTCGGGAAGGGGGATCGGGTGCTTATGGACGCCTTCCGAGGTTATAAGAATATAGGGGCATTCACTGCGGTTTACTGGAATCCACGCCCGGAATTTGACGTGACAGTCGATGCGGCACATTTGGTGTCTTACAAGAGGGCCATCCTCGTGCTCGCGGTGGTCGACAGCTGCGGCTAGGTCAGTATAGGGTCGGTAGCGAGGATGGTGGAACGCACGGCAGTGGTTACGTTGAGAAGAATAGTTGGTAACGTTCTGACAGACCGCCAATGGCCCAACGCTCTTTTCCCTAGCAGCGCGCTCAATTTGTAGAGCCTCTTCCGTGTCACCGGTAAAAACAGCTGCAACGTATTCGAGGTGCAAGCTACCATCCTGTATGTTGAAGTCGACCCAATGGTTGCGGGTGCGGCTCGAGTAGTGCTCGCAGCTGGGAATAGATGATTAACAAGGCGATCAGGTGGGTTAGATGGTGCTCGCTTGCCTGAGATAGACGAGAGGAGGTTTCCCATCTCTGCCATCGAGCTCGTGGTAGAGGATTCGGCCGTCGCACGTGTCGGGGGCTTGATAGCCACGCTGGAAGTGTCGCTCAGCTGCTTGCATTTGCTCAAACTCAAGGGCCTCTGTCTCTGTGCGAGAAGTCGTTTGTTGTCGGGGTCGCCTGCAGCCCAACTTTTGAATGGCTGCTATGTATGAGGCAGTCTTTGTAAAAACATCGCGCTCGGGGGAAGAATGAAGGAGGCGCGCTTCACGTTCCTGAGCTAGTTTGCGCTGGACATCTTGGCGCGTGGCATGCGTATGATTGTAGTCGTTTTCCAGCGATTGAATGTCTGCTTGCGAACAGGCCTTGACGCCGAGGCCTGGTATGAGGGATCAGTGTGAATGACGGTGCTGGCGAGGCGAAAACTGACAGGTGCTGTGTCGGATTCTGCAGAGGACAGGGTTCCCAGCCTCGTCCACGAGGAGCGGGGTATAGATCATTTCATGCGCAAGAGTCCCGCCCTCGGGGGCCCCGCGTGAATACGCAAAATCAGTCCAAGGAATGCGTGCGGTGGAGTCAGCGTCGGTAGAGTCGACATCAGGGATGAGATGACCAATGGGGCCATCGATGCCGCTTTCGGGATACTCGACGTAGGCGCCTTTGGGATATCGATAGAGAACGGAGAGTTGGGTTCGGTAATTTAGGGTGACATTGTACTCGACGGTGCGATTAGCTTGAGTAGAGGAAAGGGGGTGGACGGCAGCTGTAGGCTCGACTGACGCTGCAGGATGAGTCCGTGAAGCCGATGAGGGGGGCAACTCAGGCCAGGAGGAAAGAAGGTTTTGGAGGTGCCGTTGGATGTCGGGTGAGACAAGAATGGGTTTGGCTAGGTCGAGGTGGCCTAGTATCTCTTGGAATTCTCTGAGACTCTGAGCTGCATCTACAGATTCTGGATTCAGCAGCTTATCCAGTGTAAGGGATTGTCGAGACATGAACGCGACGTGATGCGACGCGACGCGACGCGAAAATCTGAGAGCAACGTGACTCAATCTAACCAAAGTCAAAAGGAATAATATAAATTGAATGTTTGAGCATGTTAACGGGGTCAGCAGCAACTCGCAACTCGGCGACGCTGGGGATGCAGAATACAGTGGCTTCTGGACTAGCGGTGGTTGATCGGGGAGGAGGAAGCCTAATGAGGGAGCAGCATGAAAGCATGTTGGACGAATAGGCTAGATTCCAATGGTTCTGTGGTTGATGAATGAGGAAGGCTAGATTGACGCGTTCTGTGGCGCCGGACGTGGGGCACGTGGAGTAGGTCACACCTGGTGTGACACGGACGGCGATACGGAGCGCGACCGGAAGCGCATCAGATGGGGCGCGCTGTTCGGGAGAGGGCGCAGGAAAGTCAGAAGGCCCGTGGCGGGCCGGGACTGTCATTTGCGTAAAAGAAGCCTGATGGCATGAGTGGCAGTGCTACCCACGTAAACTGTCCGGACTATTCTACTCTCCCCTCCAATGGCATATTGAAGCTGTCTGACAGTATTGGAAGTATAACAATAACAATCACATTGAAACTCGCTCCTCGGGGGTGTTGCCTTCTCTGCGCCGTGGATCCTGCTGCGCAATAATAATCGCCTCGTGTGGCGCTGGGTCCAGATCGAAACGAATGACTTGCCACCGGAGTACGGGATAGAGTTGATCACAGGCGGTGCGGCCTTGATGATATAGGTTCGACCGAGAAAAAGTTGATTGGCCCGCCAATCTGAATGTACATAGAAAAAAAACTAACCTCTACAAAGCAAACGGCGGCACTCGATAGGCGCCTCCCCTGGTGCAAGGGTGACCATGGCGGAACAGCCACTGCCCGTCTCCCATGAATCAGTGTCCTAGCGTAAATAAATCAAGTCAAAGTTTTTAGATTGACTTAAGGGGGGAAAAGAAAAACCGCATCTCGGATAATAGTGTCGAGGGTAGTACCTACTGGTATTCCTCCTTGCTGAGATCGATCAAAAATCCGGTAGGAATGCGGGGCATGGGATCAACGGAGGCAGAGCCCTCACGGTACTCTATACGCTCGACGGTAACTTTTGCGGTGGGACGGAACGTCCCCGTACGAACGAAGGAATTGCCGTCATCTTGCCACACCGTGTCGGACTCCATGAGGGCGCCGTCATCGTCGGTATTGTCCCATGAGCCAAGTTAAGGGAGTCAGTTTACATGTCTTGAAGCTTGCAAAAATGATATTCTTGGTCAGCGGGTGACTTCGGTTTGGCATTGAGGATCATCCTGACCCGATTTTGGTCGGCGGTCTGGTCAACGGCGACAGCGGTGACGGTGGTGAGAGGAAAGTTTTCGAATGTGACATGTTATATAAGGTGACCCGGTTTGGACCCGGTGACCGATCGTCAGTTGGCCGATGGACGATACATGATCCCAACTTGAAGGTAAGTGTCGTCCTTGACTTCAAACACGATACGTTGACGCAATGCATCGTGTTTATTCTCGATGTATTGTGCTCCTCCATGGATGTGCGGGACTGGTTTTGTATATCCTCCGCTTCGTCATGACAAGGCTCAACCCCGAATCATCCCTCGTCGCGCCAGATCAGCAAGCAAGTGTACAGAACAACCCGGTGGCCGTCGAGGAGGTCCTGTCCGGGAAAGAGACGATCGTGTCTCACGTTGGAACCAGCCAATACCAAGCTGGCGGCATCGCCGCGTGTGGACTGGCCGGGCTCAACTTCGTTCGGATCGTTCTAGGAAGGGTGGAAGAGGGATTGGAGGGCGGGGCGTTTGCTGGAAGATGTGCTCTCGCGAAGAACCAGCGACGTGAGTGGCATTGACGCTTTTTTTGGTGTCATCGTGTTGATGTCGAGAAGGAGGTCATCTCCATTTGTTCTCGATGGGCAAGCAATGTCCACCTCGAAGTAGAGGATATATTCCAGGCTATGCCTGTATTCAAGAGGTCCTTAAGCCTGGTGTCTTCGACTTATGGAGAGCCTTCATTCAAAGAATTTCGAGCCGTGCTTTCGTGAGCCTCCTTATATTTTTCAAGAGCGTCGCTGAATTGAGACGTATCTCAGAGAGCTGCAGTCCATCCCAACATATGCTGCAGTTCTCATAACGCGTCCCCCAGAGATCCTATCGATTCTCCGACGGGCCGGCAGGATGTATTCATCATCTTTGACAGCCATCCAAGGACGAACCATCCGGATGGCGCGGGACTCATAGTGAATACATCTCTTGACGCAACTGCGGCCCATCTTGACAATATTCTCGCTGTCGATAGCCGAGTACTGGCCGACAGGAGTCTGCAATGGCAGGCTCAGCTGCTGGCCCAATTCTCGGCACACCTGTTTATAGCAAGAGCCCCCGCGACGAATGACGTGAAGGAATTGACTGAGGCTGTTTTGGAGTCCAGTCTCGTCGCTCTGGGTTTACACGCTGAGGTGTCAGATCTCAAGTTCCAGAATTCAAATTTGTCGCGCGAGCGCCAATCCTTGGAGAGGGAATTGGACGAATTGAAGGATAAATACCGCTCAATTCAACGGACACTCGAGTATTTCAGCAGTCCCGCCAACATAATAGGCTCTCCCTCATGCTCTGAATCTGCCGATTACCGCGTCGCAACACAACTGCAAATGGGAATCGAGACGGATATCGACCGCGGGCACCGACACTCCAGACACGCATCTCGTTCCAGCTACGCTCATTCAGTAACCTCAAAGCCGCGGGACGTTCCCATGGACGACTATATGGTGGCAGCACAGCTGCAGATGGATTGGGATCAAGCACAACAGGACGACGCTTCGAAAGCGCAGGCTCTGCAGCGCGAGTTCGAGGCGGAGGATGCCCTGTTGGTCGCGGAGCGAGCGGCTCTGCAGAAAGAGGTGCAAGCAGAAAATGCATTTCGTTCCAGCTACGCTCATTCAGTAACCTCAAAGCCGCGGGACGTTCCCATGGACGACTATATGGTGGCAGCACAACTGCAGATGGATTGGGATCGAGCACAACAGGACGACGCTTCGAAAGCGCAGGCTCTGCAGCGCGAGTTCGAGGCGGAGGATGCCCTGTTGGTCGCGGAGCGAGCGGCTCTGCAGAAAGAGGTGCAAGCAGTCTTCGAATGCGGGGTTTGTTTCGACAAGTATCCAGAGGACTACGTCACCCGCATCCCAGACTGTACCCACGGGTTCTGTCGAGATTGCATGAAGGGTTATGTCGTCTCGAAGCTCCAAGACAAGCTCTACCCTATATTTTGCCCGATCTGTGTCACAGACAACGCCCGAGTCGAGCCTGGAGGTAAGTCGGGTCGCTTTACCCTGGACGGGACGAAGCTGACCTGTTATCTAGTAATTTCAGATGATCTGGTTCAAATGCTGGGCCTCAATGATAACCAATATCGGATTCTACAAGAGCTCCAGATCGCCTCATTGTCCATTCTCCTTCATTGTCGAAAGTACGTCGAATCTGGCAATCTTCGTGTTGAACACTAATCAAGCATTTTCAGGTGCAAGGAGTCGGTGTTCGTTGACCGCGCAGAATACGAAGCGGCACCGATCCTCGTGTGCCACTTCCGAGATGCAATCACACGTGGTGCAAATCCTGCCAACAAGTAATCCCCATCGACGGGCCGAAGCACTCGTGCGACGGCTCGTCCGAGCTCGAACACCTCATGAAAAGCCGAGGGTGGAAACACTGCCCTGGTTTGTCTCCCTGTCTGTGCGCCTTGTGGTGGTCGCTGACCTACCTCTCCCTTCAGGATGCAAGACTCCTTTTCAGAAGTCCGATGGATGTAACCATATGACAGTGAGCTATTTTTCCCTTGTAAGCGCAAGCTTTACTTGACCCTTGTTTTTCCCCTCGCAGTGCATGTCCCCGGGATGCAATACGCATTTCTGTTACCTCTGTGGGCAATCGATCGTGCGATCTGCCTTGCAGCGAGAGGTCCGCTCAGCGGTGTCGGCGCATTATCGCCGTTGCCGCCTGTTTGAGGATGTAGCAGAACACTGACTCGTACGCTTTAATATACAAATGTATTGGTAGTCTTTCTTGTAATGTACTTCTACTCACGACGAGCGTGTACAAGATCTATGTACGAAAAATGAAATGGCACGTCTTATCAAAAGAGTCGCCATATCCAAATACATGCACGCATATGTGCACAGTGCGGTATTGCAACCTGAAGTCGAGACGAGTCGCCACGGTCCTGTCGTCCACGACTGGGGACACGGGGGGTACTCTCATCTCCGAGCCCTTCTTCGTCACGCTCATGCCTTCACCACTGTCTAACGCGCCACCACCTGTTATTGCGGCCAAACCATGCCGGCAGCAATGACGTAGTTTTCGGCGCACCATTCTGCGGTACTGTACTTCACGGGAAGGGTCTGGACCGTCTAGCAGATGCGATGCTTGCCTCAGCGAGGGCGGGTCGGACCGCACACCAAGTTTGCCCAAAAGTGAGACAGACAGTGGAAGATGAAGTTGGCGTTGGTCATGGAGGCAGGCTCTGGCGCTGTCGAGGTCTGCGGTGGTGTCGGGGAGGTGTCGGGCTTGCGAGCTCCTTCCTGTGTCGGGAGGCCAAATCATCGCCTCTGCCGCCCGCCGAACCTTCGCGACCCTCCCTCCCTGCCTCCACCTTCACCGCCCTCTTTTCCGGGCTTTGAATGCGATCCGCGACGCAAAGTAGATGACCACCACCGCCGCCACCGCCTCCATCACGCCCTCGTTAAAGATCTTGACCCTCTCTTCCAGGGCGGGCCACCTTCATCTTGACGAACTTCTTGCGCTTCTTGCGCTCCTCCTCGCATCTTTGGCGGCTCAGGCGTCTCTTGCAGCTTGATTTGTTTCGAACGTCTTCACCGTAGCCAGGGCTGCCTCGATACGATGGGCCTGCGAGGCGACAGTCTGAGGGTTGATGCGATCCCGGGAAGCTTCGGCATCGAGGATGGCTTGGTGTTCAGCGCACTCCGTGCACTAGGATATGGCTAATATCGAGGTCGGTCTCTGCAAGCCTGCCCAAGGTGAGGGCGCAGTAAGGTCTGTCGAGTCGAGACCGAGGCTCATGTCGGTTGGTAAGGTGGAATGAGAGGCGAGGAGAGGGACGTGCTTGCGGGCGTGCACGGCGATGAAGGTCCAGACTCAGAGGTGTTCAAGGGTGTGGGGTGCGGATGAGAGGATCCCTCTCGAGTAGACGTCGGGGACGTGGGCTGCGGAAACATTGCTCGAAGAAGTCATGGGCCTGCGAAAAACCTATAGGTATAGTGGGGGACAAAGCAACGACGGATAACATGCCGGTAGACTTGTCTGAAATACGGTGCTTAAGCTCGCAATATAATCGAATCCCCACTCCAAATCCTCGCTCGGAGCCGCGCGATCGTCCGGATTAGAGTCGTCGAGCCATCGATATAGGTCTGAGGATCGGTCTTTTTTTGCGCTGGAGCTGCGGTCGTGCTGGCGTGCGGCGTCGACACGATAATCTCAACTGTCTTGCTCTTCTTCTCCAGCCCCCATTTTGTGCACTCCTCACGAGACAGTGCCGGCCATTGGTGCTGGGTGACCCGAGCCGAGCTTTGAGATATTCCTGGGATCCGCCTGACGCTAGTTCCTCCGGCAACTCGCTGCCAGAGAAAAGGAGTTGGCTCAGGATGGATCTGGGCAGACCTGGGCCAATTGACGCAGAGAGAAAGCGTCATCGCAGCATGCTCAGGGACTCGGGGACTGTTCTCAATTTGCATAGTCGGCAAGATCAATGCAAGCCGCGTACTGGTTGGTGTTCACTTCGAGTCTCTTCGAGTGCCGGAAGCGGCCGTGCGGGAGTATCGCAGGCATGCCACACGGTGGATCCTGAGAGCGTGTCGAATTTGTCCCTCTTGCATCTGGTCGTGTTATAGCTTGGTCGAAACAAATAGGGCCCCAGTAGGGCTGTCGCCATGTACAGGACGTTGCTCGCGGAAACCCAGAATTCGTCTGTAGCAAATTGAAGACGAGTGTTGATGGAGAAGGCGCGCTCGGCACTTGCCGAACTTTTGCTCTTCAACAAAGTTGACGTCGACCACGCTGTTCTTGTTCTTGTTCTGAGGCGTTCTCTGTGCCATCATACTACATCATGCTCTCAACAACGAAATTGTTTGTCTTTGCGTCATGACCACAGCGCCGCCAGCGCGAACAGCAACGATTCCGGAGTTTCTACTTTCAGGTGCTAGCATTTTGTTTCGGCTTCTGTGTCTTCATAACGGCTCTTTCATACCTCATTGAAAAGCTGAGAAAACCCTGCTCGAAATCGAAATCAATGACGGCGACATTCGATTCGGGAAAGCATGAAGAGGCATGAAGCCAAGGCTGTTGGCTACTACCACTTCCTAGCGGTTTGAAGTGTTTCTCTTTCGCTGCCACTTTTTACACGCGCGTAGGCGCTGAAGTCGCGGCCAAGCATTTTGCGACGTACATGCGGATCCTCATTTTTTTAACTATAGGCCTCTTGTACCTCGTGGGGCGCATTCTGTCCCAGTCGCACCATGGCAACACCTTTAATCTGGTGCTTACTGGAACAAGGAACGGCCTGCGTATCAATCATCACTTGCTTTATCGACCTCTGTTGCGTTGGCTCTTCGTGAACTCGAACCAAAGACGTGTTGCTCTGCCGGCCTTTCGCCGAACTTCGCTCATCAATGTCTTTCGACTGCTGCCAGTCCACTATTTTGCTCACACCATAAATGTCTCGGGCTGAGAGTTGATGTATCGGGAAGTGCAACTCATGCAGAATTTCTTACAACTCGGAAAAACTCAGTCAGTCCACAGAATGGCTCGCTGCTCATGAAGGAGATAAGTAGCCGCCGCTTCCGAGCCGACATGGGCTGATCGCCGACGAGAATATCTCATTCCGAACCAATTCAGTATTCTACCAGGTGCAACAGGGACGTGACTCACGAAGTATCCCAAATTATATCGAGGCTGCAACTTTGCGGGTTGTGCGGCGATGCTACGTACCAAGGCACGCGTGCATTCGGGAACGTGGATGTGGGGTTGGGCCGTTCGTTCGTATTGCGGGCAAACGCTTGTGTGATATAATCCAGCCATCCCTTCGCATTAATATTTAGTTGCTCTCTGTCTTGAACCGTGCGCACTGAAGCCGAAATTACATTTGGCGCTAACACAGTTAAATGCACTAGTGTAGTTGAAGGATGTCCTATGAGTCGACCCTCTGGCCAAAGTCACAACTTCCTGTTAGCTTCAGACGGGTAGGAAAAAATCACCGACTAGGAAGGACTTAGTCTGTACGTTTTGGAGGCCAAAATTTGTTTGCCCCAGACTTATGAGAGAAAAAATACACGAATGGAACTGTAATGGCGCGGGGGCCGAGGGCGCAGGTTCCACGGGCACGCCCCAGCCCCACGTACACGACCCTACTGCCGCCAGGCGGAATCAAACACTTGAATTTCTCAGTTCTCTCGCAAGAGATTCAATCCGGGAGATTCAACTGGTAATACTTAGTATAAAATACGAAATAATATATTAATATATTAACGATAATAAGGCGGGTAGGGCCGGCAAGCGGCAAGGCCCGCTACCTGAAATACCGGAAATGATGATTTATTTACTTGTTGAGCACACAGACAATCTCCAAATATGTAATCAAGCAAAACCAGTGCCCCGCCATCCCGAAGATTTACCCTTCTCTCTGGAAGCAGTTCTTTCACAGAGGGATGACAGTCAATGTCTGTTATCACTATATTTTAGAATGGTATAGTGGTGCTCAGATTTGTTGAAGGATCTGGAGACTGAACAGCATCATACCGAGAAGTTACAGTCTCGTTTGCAAACATTGTTTGAGATATATTCAATATTGAATGGGAGAACTGGATTTTCTTCTAGGAAATGAAGGCAGGATTCATTAATAGTTATGTCTCGATACTGCAGGTTGTGTTCTTTCAACCATTGAAGAGCCTTTCGTACTCGAGTAGCACTCACAGCAAGCAGTTTTGTATGATCATGCAACCATTCTGGAGTTGGTGGTAATGAACCTACAAACAAAACACATACAGGAGAGATAATATCTTCAATAGCAGGGGGTAGAATAGCTGCTAATTTGGATGGCTGTTGAGGGTAAATAATTATGTGGCCTTTGATACCGTGTTGTGTGTTCTGAAGCACCAAATCTTAGTTTTCTTCCTTAGGTTGTATTATCCAGCATTTGGAGCTGCAGCGAGCGATCATAGCTTCCTCAATCACGGTAAGATCTTTAAGCTCATCAGGAACAGAACCCAAGAATGTTCTATTTGCCAATGCCAATGCCGGCAATTTTTTATTCTTCAACGATGAATAACAGTTCTTGCAAAGTGATGAAGATGGTCTACCACCATCAGGAGGAAAAGAAACACCATCTGAATCCACAAGCACATCACAAAAAGCACCTTCATCAAAGGGCATGGTAGGTGGATTGGAGCCAGGGTGTAGCCATTTATACCGGTCCAGCAAATTTGCTTCCTCAGGTTTCAAATTGGGATGTTTGAGAATATTAATATTAAAATCATCAGTAGGACGTGAACAGTGAGTTCAAAGAGGTACTGATTCGGCACAGGAAGCACACGTAAATGTGGATGGAGCTTCTGAAGGGGTTTCTTGGTGGAAACAATCCAGAAGTTTGTTTTGCAGTGATTGAGGGACGAGCTGGGGCCAGGAATCACGGATATTTTACAGTGTCTGATGATGGGACATTTGTGCCTCAAGCTTGTTCTGTTCTATTCTTTCTGCATTTTTACCTTTGCACAATTCATTAATGTAACCTTTCAGCTTCTGACGCAACTGGCCAACACTTTCTGAATCATGATGATCAACTTCCAAATTAGATAGAATACAGTGTATTGAGTTCTGGGAAATTTAACTTCCTAGAGAGCGGAAAGTATATGCACCTGTAAATCAGGGTCAATTTGATTCACCCGCCATTCATCATGGACATCTGCACAGTAGGTACATGTAGATCGACATCAGAGACAAATTCGGGATGACAAGATTCTGAATTTGTGAATAATGCCCTGAGATTATGTGCTGCATGATTTGGGTGCGGAGAAATTCAATTGTTGCCTGGTTCTAGTGGTGGCAAGGTTTGGTTCAGAAATCGGTCCGAACCTGAACCGAACCTGAACCGAACGCGCGTTCGGCGTTCAGGTTCAGCGAATTCCCGAACCTGAACGCGAGGTTCGGTTCAGCGTTTGGGGGGAACGAGGCGCGTTCGAACGCCGAACGCAAAATTGAACCTGAAGTCGCAATTTCTGTCATTTAGACTGCAAATATGAGTCCTTTTTGGTGAGGAACTGCAGTGTATACCATCAATACTCAACATGCACAGTTTTTCCCTGCCTCTGAACCACTATCCGGGAGCACGTCGCTGTTTCTGGCTTGAGACCTATGACACATCAATATGTGTCACGCCGCCGGTGATATAGCAAAATTATACCAACCTCAATGTTATCAACTCATAATCCCACTCAGGATGTCTTGCGCGCCAATCCTACACCTTTATGACCGTTTCATACATCTAGGGATTTTCTTCTGGCCGGAAATTTACTTACCTCTGCATCATCAAAAAATTTCGGTTCGAACGTGTTCGAACGCCGAACCAAACCCGAACGCGGGTTCGGGTTCAAGGTTCGGCAACTGCCTGAACCGAACACCAGGTTCAGGTTCGGTGTTCAGGGCGGAAGGCCCTGAACCTGAACCGAACCGAACCTTGCCATCACTACCTGGTTCGGAATCCGAGTGCAATGCAATGCAGCCACGGATATCAGTGCCGGCCTTCGAAGCTTCTCAAAGGAGTGGAACAATTCAGCAACTGTAGCAGAAGACCAATGGTTGATGCCAACTGAGCAAAGATTCTCTGACTATTTTCGTTGTTCACCACAAAGCCTGAAACATAAATTTTGCATACCAGAGATGTGGATGATCAAAGTAGCGGCAATATGTGCGAGACTGAGTCTGATCAGCTTCAAGCACAATATTCAATATTGGCATAGACATATTGGCGGCTGATGCGAAACCACCACAGATAGCATGACAGCCTGAACGGTCTGGTCGAGGGAATTTGGCTGCATCAACATGGTAATCTGTGCATGCACCAGTAACCATATGGGGGAGGAGAACACAC
This sequence comes from Mycena olivaceomarginata, assembly GCA_029378375.1. NCBI lineage: Eukaryota > Fungi > Basidiomycota > Agaricomycetes > Agaricales > Mycenaceae > Mycena > Mycena olivaceomarginata. Next base: position 68,214 of record JARKIC010001362.1, on the reverse strand, counting down.
CTACATTGAACTAAATTGAGGTTGCTAAATGGGATTGCATGAAGTTCAAGAGAATGTTGTATTGTGAAGAGATCACTATGAAATACAGATATGCGTGTACGTCGTACATGATGTCCCAAAAAGATTTCATGCAATAGGTGCAGAGGAGTCATTTGCATCAGATCATGCCCAGAGGCAGAGTTTGAAGGCCAGAGGCCGACATAGCAGACCCGGAGGACATCACCATTGTAGAAGATCCAGGTGTTGATGTTGAAGGCCCGGAGGCCAATGTACAATCAGACACTTGTATCAAAACATCATTGGAGGGCCAGATGCCCGAGATATACAGCGCAGGGGAATCAGATAGCCAGCTAAGGGCACCAGATTCCCCATGAGAATCTGTGAAGTGTGAATTAGTGAGGACCAGTCTCAATAGCAAGCAAACCAAATACCTTGTCACATATTGTTCCAACAATCAGGAGTTGCTGGAGGATGGTCATGAAGCAGGTGATCAGACAACGTGGATTAATAAAGAGATGAAGTGTGGAATGGGATAATACTTGAAATGGAGCCAGTGTGGATGACACCAGAGGTAAGCTGAAAAGAGGTGCCATGTAAACTCAATAGAAGAACAGCCAGTCCCAGCTGAGAACAAGATCATAAACCAGTGGGGAGCTGACTGAAAGACTCATGTGCATAGAGCATATTGTATTTCCATAGAGCAAAGTGAGAATTCCACTAGCAGTAGATCTGGAGACAGGTATTCCCGAGGCCAAGACCCAGTCTAGTGAGGTGCAAGACTTCTCTGAGCCAGGATTGAAAGATGTTGAAAGCAGTAAGTTGCAGAAGAGTGCAGAAGGAGCCATTGAGCGAGCGAGGTTAGGGAAAGAACAAAGAGACGGTGGTACTATAGTATGTATGACATGGCTATTTGGCAGGCTTCGGAAGTCCGGGAGATAACTAAGCAAAAATGACGTACTTCGGAAGATATCCGGGCGGTAGCTAAGCAAAAATGACACAACATCGACGACCATCAATGTTGCCGCAGTATTTTTGGCGGAGAGATTAAAGACGTTAGTGCTGATGTAAACGAAAATGACCAAAAATGTTGTTTACTGCAATTTGCGAAAAATCAGGCTCTCTATAGAAACCCTTACCTAAAGGTAGTGGGAATACGGATATGATATGGCCCACCTACATAATATTGACGCGCCAGGCTGCCTTGATGAACAGCGCCTCGCCCTCGACACGCAACGTGTTGCTCTTGAGGCGAAATTCGCAGAGAAGCGCGCAAGAGACCTCGGATGGAGTGAGAAGAGGTCGCAACATACCTTCTGTGTTATTTCCCTGGCTGGTGAATTCAGAATTGCATTCCCAAAGCCTTCTGTCCACGTAGTGTTGTTACCGCTTTGATACTGAAGTGTTTGCTTGCATGGAAGAATTCAATGTCTGGTCTCGAAATTGAAGCGCGCTGTGCGATGGATTTTAAGTTCCTCTTAAAGACTCAAGAAATGTATTTATTTCTTAAAATCCTCAAGTGTCCTTAATGCCTCAACAAATCTCCTTATTAAAGGAAAACGGTGCGTGAATTCAATTAACTAACAGGTGGCTTACGTAATCGGAAGCGAACGTAAGCGTCTCTGTAACGGCAACTGCGGCTTGTTCTGCAGTCAGGTCAGGTGGTCGGAACAGATCAATTGACAGACTTCGAAATAGGCTCAAGAACTCAAGAATTCGGACAAAAGCAGCAAGGAAGTCAATAGTGATCTACCTAGTACAGAGCGTGAGTGGTAAAACTACTTCCATTCTGCAGATTCGCTCCTCCTTATATAGCTTCCTGGTGTTTCCTTATATATATAGAATCTAGTTCCCTCAAGAAGCGCGCGCTTCTTTTGACTCATTCTGACTCACTCTGACTCATTCTGATTGAATCACTTCCTTATGACTCATTCGTGATCCCGTGATCATTAGTCATAACCGATTACTAATGAGCCTTGAATATTTATTTCTTGAATTTCTTTGCCACTCTTTATTGGGCTTGCGCGCATGTTCTTGTCAAACATATTTCATATGGCACAGCGCGGATGGTCATTTATTTTGGGAGAAATAATCCAACTTAACACACGGCCACCCGAGACCCGCGATAGGAATTGTGATGTCGAATTTGGGACTGAAAGCTCACTGCTCTGCAAATAATGACGCGCCAGTCGAACTTGAGCCCTGAGAGTATGAATTTCTCACAAATTATTTGCTATCTACATGCTGATTGTCGGGAACGAAGGGTCTGAAATTTGCCCATTCAATGTACGCGCCATCATTCATCGAAGCTAGACATGGTAGAGCGAGGCGATCTTGGCCCCGGATCTCCTGAAATATCACAATGAATAAACAAACGACTGTGAATCACATGGATACGCATGACTGCTTCCACGTATTGCAATATCGCCACCAAATACTATGTCGCCCGAAATCCACTTCTCACAGAGCAGGCAGCAGCGCCTCAAGCGCAAGCACAATCCGATGGTGATCCGACACAACTGAGCGGGAGATTTTCGCGAAATCGGCTCCAGTCCGCTTTTCTGAGACGCAGCGCTTCGAGAGATGGGGGGAGGGAGAGGCGCCCGAGGCAGATGCAATCCGCGAGGTCCTGGTGTCGGAGGTGAGTGAGAGGAGCAGATACCAAAGAGATGGGACAACCAAGAACATATCCGGATCATCGGCGCGGGGAGCTGGCGCCTCTGGAGGCGCAGATGCATGGCCGTGGAAACCTAGACACGTATGAGATGGGTATTGAAAAAAAAAAAAGACGATCAAGTGGCGCACTGTACATGTGCCCTGGCGCGAGAACATCGGGAAGTGGCACCTCTGCCGTTGGGCCGAAATTGAGCGCAATACAGAGAGAGGCCCGGGTCCTGACAGATTCCAAGCTGTCGTTGTCCGAAAAATCGATGTCGCGGTCATCCACATCAACGTCAACGGATGACTCGTTGTCGGATTCATTGTCGTCAAAGTGATTATTATTGCCCAGGAATGGACCCGTGGGCGGATGAGGAAGTGGAGTTTCATTCAGAATGACACACAGGTCGCGGAGATTCGGCCAGTGGACGGCGACTGTCCGGCAAAGTTGGAGAGCGGCGCGCATTGGTATGCCAAACGTGAAAGTCTGGAGGCCAGCGGTCGAATATGAGATCTCGACGAGGTCGGATATAACGTCCTCTGGCGATGGTTGATGTCCGCGACCAAAGCTATGCCCTTCCTCTAGCTCCAATATCGACAGTGGCCGATCTGAGACGAAAAATGCGGCAAGAAGGCGTGGGCTTTTGAAGGAATACAGGAGAGGGATGACATCAACGGGCAAACCGCCGGGCAGACGACTGGGTGGATGGGTGGAGAAAGCCGAACACGTGATCTCGAGACGCGTGAGTTGCGGACACTGCCGCAAAAAACCGGAGAAATAACGCCAGAAGGGAATCCCTCAATTTGATGGACAGCGTGACAAGACTAGTGTTGCCGTGACTTGCTAAGTTGGAAGTCGACTTGGCTAAGTCGACTTGTGGCAACTTTCAACTTGACTTGACTTGACTTCAACTTGACTTGGTCAGCTCAAGTCACTTGAAGTCACTTGAAGTCACTTGAGTCACACCAATATTACAGCAGTTTGCGACAGTGATGACACTCTTCTAAAATAGTTGAAAATAGTTAAAAGAAAGCAATTTAAACAGCCCGGATTTCCTTGCTGTTTTCTCACTCATTTCTCAACAGATTTTCTCGAATGTGGATGCGTTCGAAAGCGGCGAAGCGGAGCGTCCTGACTGTACCCTACTGGCTGAGTACATTGCATAATTTGTATATCCAAACATTCGGGCTGCCTGGTTTGAACCAGATGCGGCAACGGCCATATCTTCGCCGTTAGTCAACCGATCTGCCTAAATTCAGATGATTCTGAAAGCTAGAATACAGGCGATCTTGGTGCACATTCTCAAAATGGAACACATATGATTCCCACCCGTAAGAATGGAGTTACAGATCTGGACTGAATATCCATTCCTGGTAGGTTGCCTTGCAGTCAAACCAAAAGGTATCATATTTTAGAGCTTTGCCTCAATTCTAGCTTTGGGAATCACCAATAATCATGCAAATCCAACCACAGATGGCGAAGATATGGTCATTGCCACATCTGGTTCAAACCAGGCAGCCCAAATTTTGGGACATACAAATTATCAGCAAGTAGGGTACGGTCTGGAAGCTCTGCTTTGCTGGTTTCAAACACATCTATATTCGGGAAAATCTATTGAGAAATGGGTGAGAACAGCCCAAGGAAATCTGGGCTCTTTAAATTGCTTTCATTTAGCTATTTTCAGAAGAGTGTCATTACTTTCGCAATAATTCACAAGGGTGAATGGCACTTGGTACACAAATTCGGACATTACGTCAGTAGTTGCTTATGCACTTCAGGCAGAACCTGGTTGCTCATAGTTTAAGCGAGACAAACAATGGTGACAAAAGAGATATAGATCAGCCAAAACCGAGCACAGCCACACAGGTCGGCGTTCACTTTACAATCATTTTTTGATCGTAAAGCAACTTTGAATCAATTAAATAGAGCTCCTGAAACAGTATCTTGCTAATTTAAGAGTCCAAAACACATTATGGTATGTTTCTTAAGCCTTCAATGGAGCCAAAAGTACGAAAATAGGCATCATTGCATAAAGCCCCTATTTCAGCTATGGGCCTCAGATTTGCAAGCACAAGATCCTATCAAGCATTTGAGTTGCCAAAGCATGCTAAGCTATGCGATAGATACTCTGAGGTACTTGTAGTAATATACTTGCAGCAAGTGCAGGGACAACAATGGTATACCTCATAGTTCAGAGAATTTGTCCCTGTACCTCAACCAATTATGGTATGGTACCACTGAGTCAGTCTTCTGGCTTTGGGACTCCATACCATGGCTCTGAGCATGCAATATGAATCTTTACAAGAGCACACCTCCACATAATTTTCAGTAGAGGCAACTGATCCTGTCGGCAAGTGATGCCGAAGCTGATTGTAAAGGTGGTGGAGTTCAAAATGGGTTTGGAGACACAGACTCGATAAAAGAAAGTAGAATAAATAAATAAAATATACTCCAGTACTCTTCCTGCCATGCAAAGCATCACAAACTCCATTGGTGCATGATATCTCGGCCATCACTAACGAATTACCCAAGCGGCAATCATCAGTTGTCATCAAATGCAGCATATTCTGCTGCTGTAGATTAGCTGTAGAGCTATCACAAGGTTCTTGGAGATTCTCAAATCTGAGACCCGACTTAAGTCTACTCAAGTGACCTCGAGTTGACTTGCACTGACTTGCAAGTCAAGTCAAGTCTCAGTTCTGACTTGACTTGACCTGACTCAAGTTGTGTCAGCCAAGTCGACTTAAGGACAGCCAAGTCTAAGTCACGGCAACACTAGACAAGACCTGGGAATGCCGAGAGCCCGGCGCAGAAGCCGGCCAGTATTGCACCAGAATGATGATTTCCAGAGAGGCTGAGCATGTGCAGGGGCTCGGGAGAAAAAAAAATGAGATCCAATGGTTGATCGGTGGGTTCATCACGGTCGCCCCACAACCGTCCCAAGTGGAACTCCCGCAAGGCTAAAAGTGGCCCTGTGCGACCGGTGATGCTGCAAGAAGAGAAGTCCAGCTTTTCCAGCCGAACCAAACCCGCCAGAGTCTGGCGCAACTTTGGGTTGAGTGTGACAGAGCTCAAGTGTAAAGACCAAAGATTGTGGTAAACACCGAGTGTGTCGGCAAAGACATGGACTAGCTTCAGGTAGGTTTCTTCCACCGACTTGATATTGAGGATGTTCAGGTGGGTGTTGACAAGGGATGCATACCCATGCTCTCCGTCAAAACTCCATGAGCGAACTGACGAGACATGAATGCTCCCCCCCAATTTCTTGAGCCATATAGTGGAATGGTGGATTTCTCAAGCAGAATCCAGCCAGAATTCTAATTCTTGGCTGATCTCTGCAGAATCCTGAGCTCTGAAGCGCTGATGCTGGAAGAGAAGCGGCTGGCAGAGCTTGGTGAAATAGCGGCAAACCAGTGCAAGATGTCGAAGATCTTTAGAGGAGGAATAGAACCAACATCTGGCCCAGATTTCGGGTGCAACCGTGTCGAGATAGGATGTTGTTGAACTGTTTATTGAGGGAGAGAAAAATTGTATGATGATCATAAAATGATGTGATGATCAGATTGATCCGCTCTGGCCTTGGGCGTAAATTGTGCAACTACTTGAGCTGAGCGTTTTTGGTGGTTGTTTTTTGCGCATGAACAAGCGATCAGGACTCAGGAGACAAGGATACAAAACCTAGAGACTGGGAAAATGACGAGATGAGTCTCTGAATTACTCACTTCGGTCCCACCCCCCACATAGACACACGTGCTTTGAGCTTATCTGATATGTGTTTACATGCAGCGATCTTTGGCTACGTTCCGTAGATCCCATGTAGCCGAAGATTGCCGCATGTAAACACAGGTAAACACATATCAGATAAGCTTGAAGCACATGTGTCCACAGGGGGTGGGAACACAGTGACTGCCGCTAATATGCACATCATTCGAACCCAACCTGATTGATTCTTTGTTTGCAGCTCACGACGTAGAGTCGGGCGAGAGACCTCGGATGGAGTGAGCACAGGTCGTAACATACCTACTTTTTTATCTCCCTGGCTGGTGAGTTCAGAGTTGGGCTGTATAGCCTTTTTCACTGCTTTTTTGTGGGTGATATGGCAGTGTGTACTTTTAATAGCAAATTGGAAGAGAAACTCAATTTCTTGTCTCGAAATCGAAGCACACAGATGCCATATGGTCGTTTATTTCTCCAGAAACAATCCAACTCGGTGCACAGCCACACAATGAGAATTCCCCAAAGGGTCGGAGTATCCGTTGAACCTGATTCAATCTATGAACTGGGAGGAACTTCTCCAAGTTCTTGCTGCTCAATTTCAACTGAACATGTACACCCATCAGCCCGAGGACCTGAGGCTCCATGGCATTCAGGTACTGTACACGTACTTTCGACACCTTCTCTGACCATTTAACCTGTCAAACACTGTTTCTTCTTCTGTTCGTAGTTCATGTCCGGATGGTACAATAACCTTATTTCATTCACCCATCAACAGGTGTAGAAGAATATCTCACTCACCGCTCCACCAGCAGCTTCATCCCTTCTACTGTGCACAACCACAGCATGAAAAACTCCCTTGTCTCACCATTACATCCCTTGCTCCCAACGAACCCCAGGATGTTCGGTCCACTGAAGGATTACTGATATTGATCAGAACTTTAGCCTTTCAATGCCTTTGACTCTGTATGATATGCCGCCGAGGACTGGTGAGCTGGAGATTCAGCCCCGTACCGTCTCTCCCCCCTGATGTCTCTTGACCTGAAGGAAGTTCTCGTCAGAAAAGAGCCCTTCGCCTCAACCCCTTGCTCACACTATAAATCATATCACAACCAGGGCCACAAAATGAATGTTTCTGATGTTTACCTCAACAGGCCAATGCGGGTTTGGAGGCCAAAAATTGTTTGTCCCAGAAATACACAAGTGGAACTGTAATGGTATGGGGGCCGAGGGCGCAGGTTCCATGGGCACGCCCCAGCCCCATGTACACGACCCTACTGCCACCAGCCAGAATCAAATACTCGACCTTCTCAGTTCTCTCGCGAGAGATCCAATCCGGGAGATTCAACCGCAACACCATGACGGCCAGCGACAACCCTCAATTTCTAATCCACATATGGGTTGTCACTGTAGACTGATAGCTCCATGGGAAGAGAAACAGCTAGAATGTGGAAACATTCATTCAAGTGTTATACCCATGGCCACGAGCCCCACGTCCTCGACCACCACATCCGCGATGAAAGGCACAGGGACCAGTTGGCCCCTGAACACCACTGGGGATGGTAGGAACTGAGTGGGGTCTGGGGAACTTCATTAATCTCATGAGTTGCACGTCTGGGAACAGCAGGCGACTCACATGTACATGGGGAACTCCTGCAGGGTCAAACCTTTCTGTTTGACAAGGGTGTGGGCGCGTTCATACTCCTCAAAGATAGTGTCGTATTTCTTGACATTGAGCTGGATGCGCACCGCGGTCTGGGACAAGTGGGTGCGGATGACACAGTCCATATGAAGGAGAGCGTTGCTGGTGGTAGGCAAACTGGCCATGGTGCTAGTAATCCGGCCAGTGTCCTGGAGGATGGTGAGGATGTCGTCATAAGAGAGATGGTCCAGCATGTGAGGCCTAGACACGACCGGCCCCATGGCCTGGGTAGAAATGTCAGTAGAGAAAGGGAAACACGCTGTGGAAACACGCACCCTGGAAACTATGGAAATGGGCACCTGGGATCCTTGGGGGCTGGCAGAAGTTGAGGAGGTATTCTGGAAACAGAGGTCGTTCTGAAGTTCAGTAATACGGTGGTACTTAAAGAAACAGCTGGTTAACTCACAGCGCGTTTCTTGGCATGCATCTTGTTGCCAGAGCTGGCCTTCTCGTCGTAGTAACGAGATCCCTGGAAACAGGTGAACGTGTTTCCATGAGGAAGGCAGAAGGAACATACAGGGGCAGGAGGAATGTATCTCTTATTCAACCTCCATGTCACCTCCATGTCTACATCGGAGTCTGTGAGTTCGTCTGAGTCGCTGGAAACGTCGGAGGGCTCAAGCTCAGCGGATGACCGAAGGCGCTTGGCGATGGGCACGGAGTCAGAGGTGGCCTGGAAGATATAAGAAACCTCGTGAAGTAAGAGTGTGGAAATGCACCTTCTTGGATGACGCGGGGGTTTTCCCTTTGGAAACAGGAGCCACGGGTGCAGCAGGAGCAGGCATCATGACAGGAGTGACCACAGGCACTGGGACAACCACCGAAGTCCCTGCAGCCTTGGCCTCGCCCTCCTTGGTGAGGACATTGTCGATGTGCCACTGGTGTAGAGTGTTGGTGGCCTTGAGGAAGTCATCCACAAATGGTGGGATTGGCTGGTCCTGGGTAGCTGGATCCAGAGCAAGGGCAGGCAGCTACTGCCTAACCTTGTTCGCAGAGTTCGTGAGCTTCAAGGTGAAGAACTCAGACTGGCCAAGATACAAGTAGTCGCTCTTCAGGAACAGGAGCTGGGAAACAGTTAGAAACGGCGCAACAACACGGAAACAGAGTACTAACCCAGTACTCGGCCACGGTTTCAATGGCGTTAGACTGAACCAGAGCGCCACCCGCTGCTGGTCGTCGACAGGAACGTGTTGTTCTTACGTTTGAGCTGTTTCCACACTTTTTCCAAACCAGGAGGGATGGTGAGGGCTCAGTGGTGGGAGTAGTAATCTGGGTCATGTTGAAGTCAATGTATCGGCGGCGGCGGGCGATGATTGCTGTTTCTGTGATATGTGGTGCGAGGCTGGGGAAGAAGTATGAGAGGAACACCAACATTTAAGGTGTTTCTGGGTGATACTTCGGCTCACTGGGGACAGTGAGTTCTTTAAAATGGGGGAGAGGCAGATAGGATTCCGGAATTCAGCAATTAATTTTCGCGATTCTTGTATGTTTCCACACCACTCGTGGTATGAGGAACACGTGTTTCTGGCCCGAGACAACCGAAGAGGAACGGAGTATCCATGTATCTCACATGGACTAATGTCCGGGAACACGGAGTATCCTGTAAAAGGGAAGTCAGAAAGACTAGAATCAATGGATGAAGGAGAGTACCGCATGGCGGACTCGGATCCATCACTGGGTTTTCTTTGAAACTGGTTCCTAGGTCAGGGGTTAGGTTTCTATGGAAATCTGGGAACAAAGAAACAGCGAGACTAGAGGCAGAGATATGGCCACTGGCGTGAGGAGGTCATATTCTCCTGAAGTAAAGTCAGGAGCTGTCAGGGGAACCCCCACTCCGGACACTTTTCCATCCAGATCTGCTCCAGATGCTTCCAGATCCGCTCTGGACACTTCCATCCGGTACTCCAGATACTTCTGTGCCTATCCATCTGTCTGTCCAACCGTCTGGGACATCCATCCACTCTCGCTGGCACATGCTGTGCAATCAGGCCCGTGATCACTGTAGATACCTCCGGACACATGCTACTGGGTAGTTATTAATTAGTATATAAGGTTTCGCCGAGTGTGGGAATCCCCATCCTTTCTTCTCTTCAGATTCCCCCACTAGATGTGTAGTATTTCCACTCCTGTATTCTAGTACCCATATTTATACTTCGGATTCCTCCGCTGGTTTCCACGCCCCACGCTGAGCTTAAGGTTGCCCTTACAGCAGAAGAAAGGATCTAAGGGATCAACCGGTCAAGATTGGGAAGTTTGGTGCAGGTACGGATTCGGACCACTACTCCAGTGCTCCATCCTCCCCCACTTCAAATCTCGACCCCCGCCTCTGTTCTGATGGACCAGCTGCTTGCCCCTGACTCTGTGAAACCCGAGATCCTGAGTGTTCACGTCCTGGATCCGGATTCCAGAGCCATGGCCCGGCTTGTTGCTGTCGAAGGCTCCCTCGAGAGCATCCAGAACACACTCCACCAGCTACTGCTGAGCACCCAAAATCCATCGCCTGCTCCTGACTGAACCCTCCGGCCGTTTTCGATGGCAACCGGACGCAAGGACAGATGTTCCTTTACTCTGTCCTCACCTACTACCGGCTGGTTCCAGAAGCCTTCATGGCGGATGGGTTCGTCTCACAGGAAAAACTCGTCCAGTTTGCCATGTCCTTCATGTTGAAGGACGCAGCCGCTCGGTGGGCAGAACGGTGCTCCTCAGCCGTCCTATTCCCATTCCCCACCTGGACCCAATTCAAGGCCGAGTTCTGCCTCCGGAGCTGCCCCAACCTCACCGACTACGACGGGTGGCACGTATGCACTTTCCGGCAGTACAAAGCATTTGGCTGCACCCAGACCGGAAACCCTCCGGCTCGGCTTCCGGCTGCTTTACCTCAGTCGTGCACAGCGAGTGTATTCCTGGCTCTGGCTCCCACGCACACTCTGGTCTTGTTCGCCCCGCTTCCGGTGTCTGTGCTTCCAGCGGTCATTCCAATGGATGTAGACTGGACTCGAGCACGTACATTTCCACGCACCTGCTTCTGGTGCAGAGCGGCCGGACACCTCGCCTGTGAATGCCCAGTTACGTCCGACGTCCAGCATACGGACATTCTCGACAAGGTCGTTCGTCAACTTGGGGACGACCTCCTCGACGAGCTGTTCGCTCGTCTTGCCACCACCACCTCGCTTCTGGCCGAGTCGACTGACAAGGACGCAGACCTGACGGGCTTTCCTTCCCCAGCCGAGTGAGTGGTGCACCCTCGGTTGCATCCCCTAATCACTACACCCTCCTGTATTCAGATAATGCCAATACATTTGAGTCCGAGGTAGTAGCGAGAGCGCACCCCACGTCCCAGTCTCTGTCCGAGCGACCAAGACTCTTCCTTCTGTCCTGGAAATGGAAGCCCGCACTGTCCCCGAGCCGGGAACGAGGACAGGCTCACTCCAGCGTGTTTGCCACCCGAAGTGGGAACGGTGACTTCCCCAGCAGTATGTCATTGACTCTGTCGAAGGCTGAAACTCCCTGCACATCCCATTGGACTTGGAGTCTGTTGAGACTGCTGCATGGATGTTGGTGAAGGCTCTCTGGTCGACTGCAGAGCGACCGGAGACTTCATTGACTCCGAGTACATCATCTCTCAGAACCTTCCGGTCCGGTGTCTCTTGCAGCCTATCCCAGTTCTCAACGTGGACGACAGCCCAAACCAAGCAGGTGGCATCACCAGCGTAGTTGATATAGTGGTTGACTACAAGGGGCACACTGAGCGCATCCAGCTCGCCATAACCCGGCTCAGGAAGCAGCACATCATCCTCGGTTACTCCTGGCTCCAGAAACACAATCCGGAGATCAACTGGGAAACCAAGGAGGTCCACATGACGCGCTGCCCAACTGGATGCCGCACCTGCCAGGACGGGCTATGGGCCGTCCAGAGGAATGGGAAGCTCACCGCCTCAATCCTCCAGCAGCTGCGCGAAGCTCCAACCCTGTCCATCTGTACCATCGACTCGGAGGAGTGGCACGGAGACAATGGGTATAATCCAGCCGATGACGGCGACCTTCCGTACCTGTGCCCAGACTCGGATGACGACAATGATGAGCTCGAGGAAGGCGACCGCATTCTCTACACCATGTTCGCTCCAGTTGAAGAGATTCACGCAGGAAGCACTGTCTCGCAACGTCTTGCAGAGGCTTACGTGCGAAATTCTGCACTGGCCAGAACCAAGGTTCCGCCCTGGGCTGCAGACTTCTCAGATGTCTTCAACAGAGAGTCTTTCAACCCTCTGCTGGAAAGATGGGCGTGGGATCACGCCATTGAACTCGTCCCGGATGCGAAGCTGGCCAACTGCAAGGTCTACCCGATCTCTCCGCTCGAGCAGAAGGAGCTCGATGCCTTCATCGCAGAGGGATTGAGTACTGGCCGCATCCGTCTGTCCAAGTCTCTGATGGCATCACCAGTCTTCTTCATTAAGAAGAAGGAAGGTGCCCTCCGGTTTGTCCAGGACTACCGGGTGCTCAACACGATGGCCATTGAAAAATTGGTACCTGCTCCCTTTAATCAACGATCTTATTAACCGTTTGAAGGGAGCCCAGTTCTTCACAAAACTCGACGTCCAGTGGGGTTTCAACAACGTCCAGATCCAGGAAGGTGACGAGTGGAAGGCCGTGTTCTGTACAAACCGGGGGCTCATTGAGCAGCTGGTGATGTACTTCAGCCTTACCAACTCCCTGGCCACATTCCAGACGATGATGAACGACATCTTCCAGGACCTCATCCTGTCCAGAGACGTCATGGTCTACCTGGACGACATCCTCATCACGCATTCCAACCTCGCCTGTCACCGCGAAATCATCTGGGAGGTCCTCCAGCGGCTCCGGGAACATTGCCTCTTTCTCCGTCTGGAGAAGTGCAAGTTCGAGAAGTTGAGATGGACCCCGTCAAGGTCGCCGGCATTGCCGCTTGGCCCACACCTGAGAACAAGAAGGACATGCAGCAGTTCCTCGGCCTCACAAACTTCTACCAGAGGTTCATCCGGGCATTCTCAGATGTCGCCCGGCCGCTTTTTGACCTCACACCTCCTGCTAAAGGACTTCATCTCAACATTTTCAAGACTCTACTCTTACTTTTACAGCACTTTCTGTTCACTAAAAACCCCGCTACTGGTACTTTCTGCTCACGTCAAGATTGATGGCTTGCAGCTCACTAGTTCTTGTACAAACTGTGGGGATGCTCAAAGTCTGACTGGGAGGATGTCCTAAAGCTGGTCCCCACGACATTCTGGCTTAGACGAGGCCATCAACTCGGGAAATGTCGGCAATAACAATGCAATGCCAATATCGACAGTACTTGAGCAGTATCAGCAAGGCATGTATGTTTTGGTGGACAAAGGTGTGTGGGCAGTCATCTCTGAGCTTTCTATTGGTGCTCGCTGTCAATTCTCACAGACGTCGTCGCGCCGATGCACACTGCCCTCTGCCTTCTCAAGGGCTATCTGCGCATGCATGGTGTGCTGCACCTGGAGAGCCTGCACCTCATGCAGTGCAACACCTATGTGGCCCACGCCCCTGAAGGGCTCCGGCCCCGCACTCCCCTCCCCCCCTGAGCTCGCACCCACACCCCTCCCCCCCCTCCCCCGGGCTCCCGCATCACGCCTGCGGACCTCAACACCCTTGCCGTGCTATGTATGCACAACCCTCGCACTTGAGGACATGTTGCCCCCTGCAGCCACCACACCCGCTGACGCCGTGTCGCTCCTCGCACGCGTCTTTGCGCCCGTCGCGTACCTGGAGCTCGTTAGTGTGGACCCTGCAGCACTCGCGATCGAGGCGACAGAGATGGTGTGTGTGCATGGGAGTGGGGACCGGCATGCGCGATCGGAAAATTGTGCTGCTTACAAAGGCTTACTCTCGATGACCGAGCGGTTCCATTGACCTCCGATCTTCGAGAAATCCCCAACACCTCAACTTCCTAGAAATCTTTGATGTAGCTTCATAGAATATTATTTTTGATCTCTTAGTTCATCACCTTGGGCCCGGATTTTTGAGAAATTTCATTCTTAAAGTTTGGACAGCAGATCTTTGAAGATCATGGAAAAAAATAATCAGAATGAGAGGAATAAAAAAAATCGGGCTCCAAGGCTCGATGAGGCTTCATATAATCTACGACTTTTCCAGCGGAATCTAATCAGTAGGATCAGAGGGCCAAAAGATCTTACATCAAACTGTTTCGGTGCCTATAGACTGAGGTTAGGTCTCAACAATCATGGGAACTCCTGATTCCCTCTTTTCTTCAACGCGTAAAACTCCACAATGGGTCGCTCTAGGGCCCAAATGAAACACACTCGGCAACTGTTACTCTCCAAAGCTCAGCCAGACACCTCTCCCTCCCTTTCTGACGAGAATTTGGACACACTGACCTTGACGACACCTTGGGCACCAGAGCCGCGGAAGACGCGTAAAGTATCGGCAACTGCTAAACTCCAGGCACAAATTGACGCGCTTTTGACTTCTTTGGAGCTCTCCGAGGGCCAAAATTCACGTCTGACTGCCATGATTGCTGACCTGGCAGCCTCGAACCAGGCTCTTGCTTCTATCGCCGATGGTTTCTCACACGATGTCGACGGCCTCTGCTCCACGCTTGCGCTTGCCCAATCCCGCCACATTGATACGTCCAACGAGCTCTCCCATGCACTGTTAGCCCTCGCAAAATCTCAGACTGCACTTCAGAAATCAACTAAACACGTCAAACGACTGGAGAATGATAAGAAGAAAGCATTGGCTACGAAAAAAACTGAATTGAAGGTACACGCACAGTCTCTCGCGTCCTTGGAAGCTCGGCTCGAAAGTGAATGTCGATGTTCTACCTCTCTTGCCGTGGAAGGCAGTCGCCTGGAGGGCCGCTTGCTTGAGCAATCCAAGAAATCGAAGGTGCTCGTGAAGTCTCTCTGAGCCGAGCGCAAGGCACTCCAAATGCGGGTACAGCGCACGAAAGTCTCGCTTGCTGCCGTCCGCAGCCAGCTGAAATCTATGTCAACCTGGAGCGCAAAGACAGGACACATGTATTTGATGGAGTGTCGCAGACTGATCCTGCGACTGTGCGGGGCGGGATGCTCTGAGGATTCAGTCAAGGATATTGTTTTGTGGTGTGCTGAAGTCTTTCGTGTACACGTCACCCAGTTCACCATTACACCGTGTACTGTCAGTCGCATCAAGAAGGAGGGTGGGTATATCTTTTTGATACAGATTGGGCACGAAATCACGATGAGCTACGGTATGCTTCCGTTTCTCATGCCTGTTTATACTTATCTCAAAGTCTTGTATCATTTGCAGGGTTTACTGAATCTTCTGACAGCACTGGACATCGAAAAATCAATTATGAATCCCGCCACATCTCTGCCATTGTTCCTACCTATGCTCCCGGTGTGGATGACTCTGACTCTTCGACATGGAAGCCACACACCAGATTCCTTGAAGTCGCCCCATCACTAAGTCACACGGCTCATTTGCAGGTCGAGGGAGAGAAGCTGCTCGCCATGAAGGTTGCTGCAGCATTCACCAACTGCCCGTCCTCGAAGGCCGCAGGTATTTCGATGGATTGGCAGGATTGGTTCCGCAAGGAATTAGCGCAGATGTCCGACCACGCCAACAATCAGAAACCGAAGAAGGACGAGAAGGACGACCTGAAGCACCAGATTTTGATCAAGGACCTTGGATCACAGGAGGCAGAGGCGCTGTCCATCGAGGAGCTTCTCGACGCACTTCTAGCCATCTCACAGGATGAGATTGGAGAGAAAAGTGGCAAGGCCTTTGACGAACTGTACGTATTTTCACATTCTTCTGTGCATCCCTGACACCGTTCGCTGCCTTGCAGCACAGAAAGCGAGCGCGCATCGATTACACACAGCATAGTGGACATGCAGCTCGGCAAAGACGCTTTTGACGCACTCTCTGACGACCTCAAGGCGCTCGCAGACTTTTTCCTGTTCGGCGGTTTCTGCTCACATAAAGATTCCAACGTGTTTGCAGGCGGATGTCGCGCAATGGGAGACGCATGGCCTGAGGGCGAAGAACCTGTCCTGCTTGCAAACAAGGCGAACGATTCGACGATCCGATTGGGCCAGAAGGGTAGCACGGCAGTCAAGGCTGCCGAGGACGCAAGCGCTCGGGGAATCGTGAAAGCGACTGCACTGCTCAGCACATTACTCCGACACAAGGACGAGGACAAGGGCTATCAGGACAAATACCGGATGTTTATGGAGGAGAACCTTTTCGACCTCTGTGGTGAAACTGATGTCAAGCACTTCCCTGCCACTTCCCAGACACGTTATGGATCCCATGGTCAAGCGGCAGCTGTCGTTACCAAGCACTACCCTCTCCTCATTCAATTGGTGGAGAACATTTGCGATGGAAAGACGAAGGCAGGTGCGAACCATGTCGAGGGCAATGTGTTGAAGGCGCTAAATGACCCTCGAACGATGGCGGAGGTCGTCTCAGCGTCGCTGTACAGTGCCTGCATCTCAGCTCCTTACATGCAGACCGTCCGGAAGCGAGAGAGCGGGATGTTGCCAAACCTTCTTGATCCCAGGATTGTCGGCTTGAACCGCCATGTATCTGACTTTTGCCGCTCAATTGCAGATGATCCTTCGCTCCTCCTCAACCCCGCAGCCATCCATTCCTCTGCCCATCTCACACTCGACAATGAGCCTCTTCATGATATCAACATCCTCCTTGCTGCGCAGACACCCGCCCCAGATCTCCCCGACCTGCCCAGGATGATAAGTGCGATGTTCTCTGGTGCGGCCGATACTTGGGTGCGCTTCACGCCAGAGTTTGCCGAAGGTGGTCCCATCGATCTCATCCCCACCGAAATTCGCTCGAAGCTCTACGTTCCATCCACAAACGACCATAACGAGGGCGGACTCGGCAGCTGGCGTGTTCATATCTGTTACCACCCAAATAGCACACCACAGTCCTTCTCAGCCATGGAGTGCGGCAAAATACATCACACCCAAGGATCTTCTCCACATCATGCGTCAAATCCGGCTTGAGGAAGGGAATGGGGAGCGCGCGGCATTTCGAAAAGCGGTCGTGGAGGAGCTCGAGAAAAAAGCGCAGGTATATCGACAGAAATTGAAGGTCGCTGCCAAGAAGAAGAAGGCAAGGGATGCCGTGCTGCATGATGTCGGCGTCGAGCGCAGCCGCACGGTGATCAACAAAATGATAGTTTGCCAGCTGAAGGAGCAGTACAACGTGTACAAGTTCGTTGTCAAGGACACCACGATCCTGAAGACCACGCTTGCCTCAATTCCGAAACACGTTGACAAGCTGGCCACAGTTCTTGCTGCATTGGACCGTTATGAAAGGTGTGTGATGTGATTACCACTAGGAACTCTTGACCTTGATTTTTTTCAGAAATGCCACTCACGAACTCCCGCATGGCGGTAACACAAGCGATGATTCGGATGCAGAGATGGATGACGTTCAGGAGGACGAGTGGGTGGCGGAGGCCGAAGCAGAAGAACTGTATTACTGAAATTGTGTTTTGTTTGAATCTATGCTGTGAAACAACCTTGAATTTTGTTTCCTCATGAATTTGGGAGTTCTGATAGAATTGTTTACTTTGCCGCAAGGGCCTGATGTTCAATTTGAGTGTACCATGGTCATTATAATTTTTATTTATTCATTCACTGGGGGAGGAGACGTGGATACAAATTATGAATATGTGCCTCAGCCAAAGCTAGTCGATATATTACGTTGTTGAAGTGGGATAAGATGGAACCGGTCGCGTTTTGAAGTTGGCGTGGGCCAAACATGCGCAAACAGCACAGTGATCCAAAGGCACGTGCCAGTCCCCAATGGGAGCCCCGGGGGGTTTGCACTTGGAGCGGGGGCAGGGGCGGTGGACCATGCTCCGACAGGTGCGGCACTACAAGCAGCACTGCGCCACGCTTGGTGTGCGTGCACGAGGCAGTGTGACACCCTCGCCGCGCTGTGTGTGCACACCCTTGCGCACGAGGACGTGTTGCACCCCGTGGCCACCCCGCTGCTCCTTGTGCACATCTTCACGCCTCAAGCTCGTCGGCACAAACCCTGCGGCGCTCGCAATTGAGGTAATGGGGACCATGTGTGTGCACAGGAGCCCCGGGCCATTTACGATTGGAGTGGGGAGCAGGCGCAGTGGACCCCGCTGCGATGGGTACGACGGGTGCGGCGCTGCAGGTGCCAGGTGTGTGTGTGCGTGTGTGCACGGGAGCCCTGGGCCATTTGTTCTTGGAGCGGGGGCGGACGTGGGCGCAGTGGACCCCAGGTGCAGTGCTGCAGATGCTTGTCGGCGCACGCAGGGGCACTGCGCCGCACTTGGTGTGCGGGTGCGGTGCATGCGCACGGTGTGCAGGTGCGGCGCATGCACACAGTGTGCAGGTGCGGCGCATGCACACAGTGTGCCGGAGGAGTAGACACTGGGCGCAACACGTGTGTTGGTGTTCTGGGGCATGGATTCAGAGGGACACAGTAGCATGTATGCTTCATATATTCTCTATGTACTGGAATTTTTCAGCAAATTTTCATGTAATTTTGTGACCATCATCGCCGACAACGACAAAAATTTTGATCGCATTTGATCGCAGCATTGAGCATATTTGATCGCTGTTGGCCAAATGTGGATGCTCGCTGTCATCATGCAGCGCAGGGACGGATGCCCGAGACAATTGGGTAATCGTAGCTTGAAGAGACGCTGCAGTGATGTATCAGGATGCCCTCTAAGCTAGCGGTTTTCATACATCACGGCTCACCGCTAGTTAGAAGGCCCTGATAGATCACACTGCTGTACTAAGGTGTATTCATATATTTGTACATTCTCGTGTACTTGTCAATTTCACTATGCTATTTAACAATTTAACAATGTGCTATTCATCTACGTATAAAATATACTTAGGTACGGATACCTCGATGAACCCAAGAGTAGGAAGTGAGAGTCGTGAAAGTCATATGCAAGTATCATAAGAAATTGTAAGTATTGTAAGCCTTAGGTCACTTGAGACCCCTTCACGCCCTAATCAGCGGGAGGTCCAAGTGCCGGCCGTAAGGTCGGCACGCCACGGCAGGTTTGGCTTGGCCGAAACCTCGCCGAGCACCGCTTTCCCAATTTGGAAAGCTAGGCGGTTTGTAACAAGGGGTAGCCACTAAAATAAACCGTGAAATCAGCCCCTACTGTATCCTACTATTTGGTCTTTGATGCACGTGACCGGAGATCACCTCCAGCATCACTTCCATCAACCGCGCGTGCGCAAGCCGCGGCGCGTCT
Source organism: Mycena olivaceomarginata (assembly GCA_029378375.1). NCBI lineage: Eukaryota > Fungi > Basidiomycota > Agaricomycetes > Agaricales > Mycenaceae > Mycena > Mycena olivaceomarginata. Next base: position 48,858 of record JARKIC010001362.1, on the reverse strand, counting down.
GTAGAAGTTGTTCGATGAGGAATACATACTTTAATTTAGACAAAGTCTATGTATAGGTGGGCAAATATCATTGATCTGCCAGGGGTTTTTCCCCCGCCATAAAGCAAAAAAACCCGCAGTTTATGCTTCACTAGCCTAGTCAAATGTACGTATCTAAAACAATATTTACCTGCATCCGGTTCCTCATCCAGGGCTCGAATCAATGAGAACATGACAAAATAATGCTTCCTTGTGCCCTGCGCATGGTCTACAGACGCGCCGCGACTTGCGCGCGACGCGGTTGATGGAAGTGATGCCGGAGGTGATCGCCGGTCACGTGCATCAAAGACCAAATAGTAGGATACAGTAGGGGCTGATTTCACGGTTTATTTTAGTGGCTACCCCTTGGTTTGTAACCAACTCGCAAGCAGTGATCCCCGTCGGCCTGTGTCAGCCGGTGTCGGCACAGCCCGCCGACCGGGCCCCAGATCGCACTAATGACAATCATCGCCGTCGCAGACAAATTTGGAACATGCAGGTTCTGGAGGCCCGAGCCCAACCTCCAAGTGAGAAGACATGTCCTGAGCTAAGAATGTAGGTGCAGCTTCGCGTTTTCCAGTCGCAGCGGGCGGTATTGGGGAGGGTTGAGGTTCTACTGTAAACGGGCATTGCCGTTAGTTCTTGAATTAGAAGCTGTGGACAAGGCTGTTTCGTGGGATAGCTGCGGAAGTAACGCTCATATAGACACAGGTTTGCCCTAGTCTTCTGCCACATCCGCCCCGATGTCCACCAGACCTGAAGTCCCATCGCAGCTCAGCTTCTACACGGCGTCGACGGTTCCAAGCACTGTCTGGGGACCAGGAACTCTCTCTGGGAGAGCAATTATGGCGTTGGGAGAAACGACTTTGAAGGTCCTCGACCGCATCATTGATCGTGAGGCACTCGCAATTCAGTGGCGCCTTGGCATAATCCGACGCACCGCGCCCGGAAATCTCAACTCGGGAATGTATGATGATTTGATCGAGCTTTCTCGGTGTGGTTTCTTGGTCAATCAGTACATTCAAATTCTGACCATATATTTAGTCCGGACATCTACCCTGAATCTATGATGGCGATAGCAGCCGAATTGCTATTTCGCCAACTCGGGGGGGGTTATGGAGCGAAGATTGCAATTAGTCTGGTTCAGCTGCCCGTGTCGGAAGCGCACCTCGTTCTACACGAATTACTGATTTCAAGGTATTGAAAATCCAGCTCCGATGGATTTATACTGACCGTCCTTCCAGGGAAAATCAACTTCTGAGCGACTGGACTGAAGCCAGTCAGTTCTCCATATATGATCGCAATTGGGGTCCAGACCCAACACTGGATTTTTTGGCCACCCTTGTTCAACTGCGTCCAGAGATGACCTCCGTATGCTGCGCAGTGGTAGAGTATCTCGCTCGAAATCCCAAGATTGCTATACTTTTCTTACGCTTTCCTGGCCATCCCATCTTGCGGATACAGGCTGAGAAAAGTCTCAATATTCCCTTACTGTGTCGAACACCTCTTGCGAAGCTGCAACTTACTTTCTCCGTCGGAGATCTCATGTATCGGTGGAATATCTGGAAGGCGCTGGAGGATGCCGGCTACTCTGCCGAGAGACAGCTGCTAAACATCAATGAAGTTCTGCTCAACGCCGCGTCAACTGATCAGTGTTGGAATCCGGATTTCTTTGATGCAGCTGTCGATTTGTTTGACTTTATCCTGTACGTTATCCAAACGTCTGTTCTTTACTCTGCTCACCTACCGTTAAAGGCACTCGAGAGTCCCTGAACTTCATCGCGTTGCCGTCGGTCACTTGATCGCCTGTCTCGCGGTCCGGAATTCCTGGGAACCCCTCAGACCTGTCCTCGATTTGTTGGAAGGAAGGCTCAAAGTTATGTGCAATTTTGGCAACAGCTCACAGAATTCGCCCTTTCGTATGGTAAAATTATACCATCCCTTGCTGTGCGAATTCTGGCGCTGTGATCACCCAATTCCTCGTGACATGGCCCCCGACAACCCAACGACGAGCGCCTTGGAGATTCCTCCGAGCTCCCCTTCGCCTCACCTCTTAAAACCCAGGCTTCTTGAAGCCATACCCGAAACCGACGAGACAGTTCAGTGACCGTCATATACCATCTTTCGTCTTATGCCTGACCGTCTGTAGTGTTATGATACCCACATCTCGATTATATACCTCGTCTGATGCCACCTGCCAATTTATATCACGCTCGTCTTTGAACGTTTTGAACCCCAACCTTTCTGATTTTTTCCGCACTGACATCAAGGGATTCTTGCGCTAAGGGAAGGTTCTCACTCAGTTTTTGCCCGCTTTCATTCAACTTTTTTTTTTTTTCCATCCTAGTACTATACGAGTATATGTTGCATTTGAGGCGCCTCCAAATTGAGCGAGAATTGAGGGGAATTATCACATCTAGTTCATCTATCACATGAAAAATTCGAAACAAAGGCTTCAGACGGAAACACTGTAAACAGCTTTATCTTTACCATATACAAGCACTCGCTGGCGCTTCGCGACGGCTCCCACTTTATAAATAAGCGATGCCTGTCAGATGATCACAGAAGTTTACAAATGGAGATATGGCTTCGGACAGACAGAGAGGCTTAATTTTATAAAGTGAGTGAAGTGAAGTGAAGTGAAGTGAAGCGAAGTGAAGTGATGGTATCCTTATTCACAGATTTAACCTCTGTCTTGCCGATACTCTCCAAGTGAGTCACATAAAGCCGCATTCATGTGTACCCTCGGACTCGACCTGGGAACCCATGCCAATACGAAAGACCAGTTCTTGTACTCCCGATAGAGCGAATAAAGAACATCGGAGGTAACACATGTCACATTTCGGTTCAATTTGTTCGCCACGGACCAACTCCACCGTAACGATGGACTCGGAGACCCAGATTATGGATTCGGACTCCCAGAGTCCCAACCAATGAACGACTCATGGCCAGAGGCGGAGAACATGATCTCCGAGCTTGATTACTACGATGAGGAACCGCCGAGTCCAACGGGGAGTTTCCACCGAGTGGCACTGGCGACCGGCGTCCGCAGCTCGCTCTCGTTGACCAACAAAGGCTGAGTCTCTACATTCTGACCCAGCGTGACCGACCCATTTCGTCGTGCGCAGGCCGTATTGGTCGTTGGAAGGCTCTAACGGATTTAAAATAGGCTTGAAACGATGAAGAGATTTGCCGAATCGCCCGATAACGTCGAATCGCGGGTGGAAGAGCTGAACGAGCAATACTCCGAGGACCTCGACAAGCTTTACACGGCGCTGGCGGAGGAGCACATGGATGAGGAGGATCGGTATTACTCGTTTGACGCGAATGAGCTCCCGGACAAGGATAGTCAAGTGCGTATTCTGGGGCAAACCCCTGCTATGCTAGACCGGCTAATCTGAAACGCAACGCAGGCATCCAATGCGTACTGGACTATGCGAGACAAAGACTCCGACGCTCCGACTGTGTGGGATTATGCGGTGGAACATACAATGTCCACATACCGCACGCGGATGGAGGAAATTAGGCGTCAAGTTGCAACGCGAGAGATGGATGAGATGATGGCGATACTTGATTTCCCGCAGTCCATCGAGGAGTATCGGCAGAAGCCCAAGGACATGCAGCACCGCGCCGCGCGGTTTCTGGTGCTAGAGTCGGACGAAGAGAGAGAAAAGATGTTGGCTGCGTTTGACTGGACGTGGAGTCAGGTCGCCCCGCTGAAGGATGAATTTCAGGTGAATCAGGGATTCGTGTTTTATTTCTATACAGTAGGATTTTTCTCATTCCGAGTTGTTTAAAGGAATTTCAAGAGATCCGCGCCACCATCGCAGAGCTCAGCGATGTCCGAGATCCTAGGAAGTGATGTGGTTCAATATTGGCGTCGATAATATCTCGTGTGTTCATCTTTCGGCCTATTATTCGCCGCACCGCTGTATATATTTTAGCACCAGTACAGGATTCTGTTTAGCCACCATACACGGCTTTACTTCAGGATGCCGGTCGCTGGTATATTGCGCCGTCGTGAATCTCGCGACCTTGCAAAGTTCAACGGTTCAACTTCAACCACGACCAACGTTCAACTTCAAGCGAACTTGAAAGACCGATTCGAAGTAGTCCCGTATCGTTCCTCGTCGTTGGCGTTTTCCACCATCAGCACGGCAATAGACAGCGGTTCGCAGCTGCGCGGTTTGCGGAAGGTAGATCGTGAGCTCAAGGTTCGAACATCAGCAATATCTGGGTCGGCTACGTACCTCTACGTAGTCCTACGTATTTCTGTATTTCTGTATTTGCCGTATAAAGGTCCCCCCTTGTGGAGACCTACGTATTTGATGGCCGCTGTACGTATTCACACGTATTTCGGCCCGGTCTACGTAGTGCCCTGTATTTGCCCGTATTCGACCGTATTTGCCTGTATTCGACCGTATTTGCCCGTATTCGACCGTATTTACCGTATTTGCCTGTAGTTCCGTGTAGCCTCGGGAGCCCATGCTCAAATGCTCCCAATATCCCAAAATGAACCTCAAAAACAGACACCGCACAGTGGGAAGATCGAATAAAACCATGATATTGTGGAACTACAGGTACAGGTTCGCGCGAACACATTCATGCTACTGAACAGACGGCAAGACTAGACAGATCTTACCTAGAGTGTGTGTTCGATCTGAAATCATCAGACAGTCAATGGAGGTAAATAGCGGAGCGAAACATCCAACATACCTCGGGAAAACAAAAGCAACACAGCATGGCCGAAACATCTGGGTGCAAAAAAAAATGAGCAGGGAATGGCTGAAGAAAAAAGTGCAACCTACCTGCTATGACCCGCAGCCACAAGGTACACTGCACAAATAGTCAGTCCCAAGAAATTCATCACCGGTGTGAGCATACATACCTGGGATTGATGTATCGTGTTGTCCCTGAGCAGCACTGACAACTGGCAGCATATCAGCACATCAACAGAGTGTCGCCCTGACAGCAGTAAGGCAAGTCAGAGAACATAAGGACCAATAGTCTAAATGTAGACATACCGTGCAAATGTATAAGTCTCATTGTGATCCATGCCGACGATGGCAACGAGTGTACCTGAGTGTGCATGCAATCTGAAGTCAGTGAAGGTAAATAGCCAAGCAAAACATCCAACATACCTCGGGAAAATACAGTGCAAAAGCAACACGGCATGGCCGAAATATCTGGGTGCAAAACAATGAGTGGGGAATGGCTGAAGAAAAAAGTGCAACGTACCTCGCCATGACCTGCAGCCACAAGGTACACTGCACAAATACTCAGTCCCAAGAAATTCATCACTGGTGTGGCATGCATACCTGGGATTGGTGTATCATGTTGTCCCTGAGTAGCACCAACAACTGGCAGCGTATCAGGACATCAACAGAGTTAAATGTAGATGTACCGTGCAAATGTGCAAGTCCCATTGTGATCCACGCCGACAGTGGCAACGAGTGACGACACATGAATGGTGAAGGTGTGTCAAGTGTATAGGTGGAGACAAAGGCACGAGATCCAAAGAGTGGGTAGAGGAGTGGGACGTGTCGACACAGGGCGTGGGCGGACGACGTGGTGGTGGTGATGAGAAAAGAAAGACAAACCAACGTCACATGTTGGGCACGCCTTTATGGGATCCATCACGTACATCCCACAACCTTGCCACCGCTGTGCCAGCGCTGCTCCCGAGGGCTGCAACTTGCTCTGGCCTTCTCAGAACTCAGTACTCATCACAGCTGTCCTCCACTGCGATGAATTCCCACCTCCAGAATGCAGCGCGCTCTACCGATGGAAACCGGCACTTTGATGTGACCACTCAGACCGGGCACTTTGGATCTCAAGCTGCCAACGGACATCGGAGTCATGTGGGCAAGGCGAGATCATCCGGTTGAATATCCGAGTGTTCGTTTGGTGTCCATCCATTATTTCCTAGATTAAATAAAGGAGGATGCTGACGAAGCATCTGCATTCAGTGTACAGCCACTTCCCGGTTTGGCGCTGTTCTATGGCTGGTTAGGTTGGCATTACACCCGCCGCAACACACGCGCTCCACCGCATTCAACAACCTCGCCCTGCCCCCGCTGCCCAACACCCATGCCTCTTCCACCATCACCGGCCCCAGCAGGCGGCCAAGGGAAGGCAGTCTTGATGTGCATTACTCGGGTGAATGAGGGGTGGTGGTGGGCGAGATGGGGAAAGGGATGGGGGGAGAGAGGGAGAGAGCTGAAGAGGGCGAGGGTGGATAGGAGGGAGTATGAGGTGAGTTTTTTGTTTGTTCTGTTCTTTGGGGAGATTTTTGGTTTGGAGAATGTTGTCGCTTCAATATTCGGGTCGAGGAGAGTAGGGAGATTCGGAGGCTTGCGGCTCCACTTGATTTCCTTCCGGTCTTTGGGGTGCAGTCGTCGACTCACCATTTGTGTGCTGACACGGGTTGGGTGTCTTGCACTTTCCGTCTCATTCTCTCCATTCTCCTTCTGGTGTTTTTTTCGGCAAGGTTCTTTTTTATTCCTCAGACGACCTCGACACCCTCCTCCTCGAGAGCGCAAACGGCTCCCCGTGCCCCTCAACCCACTCGCACACGCAATCCCACCCCCACGCGCACGGCTCGCACTCGTCGTCGAGCCAGCATGCGCGAAGCAGCCTGGAATGAAGCTGGGAGAAGAGCGGGACGCTCGATGTCTCTGTCGGACACCACGGGGGGCACGGGACGCCGCAGCGGGTGGGGAGCGCCGATACGTGGCGGGGGGAGCAGGGGGAGTTCAGCCAGCCCCAGCCAAGCGTGTTTGCACCGTCATCATCTGTGCCGCTGTTTTCGGGGCAGACGAGGATCGTGGGAGGGACGGCACCAAGAAGCGCGGTGGGGGCCGCCGCAGAAGAAGAGCACAAAGGATCTGCGTGTGCGCGCGTATCCGGTGCAGGGGGGCGGCGTGAGTGTTTTTTTTTTCTCGTTTTCTTTCGGTTTCTTTGGTATTCGGTTTCTTCGTGCTTTGCCTCGCGCACCAGCGAGGCTTTGACAGGTACCTGCTCAACTTTGAATGCCCGCTGCGAGGTGGCATCAAACAAACACGTGTGTAGCAGCTTGGATGACTCTCTTAGTTGATGAACTCAAGAGCAAGATTGGGTCTCATGCCGAGGTCATTTGGTAAGCAGAAGCTCTCTGTTCGTTACAGTCGCTGACCTGTAAGCAAGGTACAACAGCGTGGTCGTCACAGGACAACTTGCATGGCAAGACAGGCTCAACAGCTTCAATTTACCATTCTTTCTCTCTTCAACATCATTTTTCACGAACTACACGGTATTTATGTCTCTGTTCTACAGTAGTTGTACCCAACCTAATCACGTTTCAGTGGGCTCCAAGTTACACTGCCAAAACTGTAGAGTATTTCCGTTCTCTGAACCCCACCGCTGCGCCCAAAACGCCGCGGGACATCTACATGGGCATCGACGTTTTCGGGCGCGGCTCTCATGGGGGCGGCGGCTTTGGAGCCTACAAGGTGCTCGACCACATCACCCCCGCAGGCCTGAGCGCCGCCTTCTTCGCCCCCGGCTGGAGCTGGGAGAGCACGCAGGATGCCGCAGGTTTCACCTGGGAGTCATGGTTCACCTCCGAGCGCAGCCTCTGGACCGGCGTGCACACAGGTGAGCCACGCATCGCCGTTCCTGCTGCGCCGCCGAACCGCCCCAGCGAGCCCCCGTGCGCGCACGGACTGTTCGCGCCTGTTGCGTCGTTCTTTGCGCACGCGTTGCCGCCCGACCTGCGCGCCGTCCCGTTGCACACGACGTTCTGCCCCGGAGTGGGCCGCACGTGGTGGGTTGAGGGCGTGCGGGTCTTTGCATGTCCTGGCAAGGAGAGCTGGACGGACGTCCCGCGGTAGCCTGGGCTTCGTTTCGCTCCCTTCCCTCTCTTGTCTCTCAAACTTATATTTGCTACATGCTAGCACCCCCTTTCCCTTTCACAGACCCCCTTCAAGTTCCCCCCCACCAATCCTGCCAACCAGCGCATCTGCCACCAATCGGGGGTGGAGTGTGAGGAACCGGAGCTGGGGCTTCAACCGGATCTTTCAAGGGAGCAGGGTCGTCATCCTCCGTCCACTGTTTCCGCTGCTTTGCCCTTCTGTCCCCCTCTGGCGGTTCATAGCCGAGCCATCGGCGCCACAGTTCAAGTGTACCGCTACAGACCCGGTGGCGATGTATGTGCAGTATAACCCCTCCGAGTTTGAACCATATCTTTACTGCCTCATGGACAGCTCGGCCTGCACCCCTCGCGCGCGCGTCTCATCCGGTTCCAAGACTGCAACAAGTAAGCATCCTATTCACCTGTGACCTACATGTTTGTGTTACTTACAGCATTCGCGCGCGCAGCTGCGAGATCACCGCCGTCACCTTGTACGATGCGCCGCAGTTCCATGTGACGATCATCGGAAACAAGTGCGTGCAGTATTCCAGGCTTTACTACTAATTGAAAATTCTGAATTCGCTTCCAGCAATATCGCACACAACATGGCAATCATTGCGACGAACATCGGTGAGTTCCAGATTTGGTCTCTGCGAATGGAGGTTTAGATAACGGGTCTCGCAGGAACGACTGATGGATTCGACATTAGCGGAAACAACAAGTAAGGCATACTGGCGCGTTCAAGGCCTTTTGTATTGAAATGGACCGGTTTCCAGCTACGTCCATGATGTCAGCGTCGAGAATGGCGAGTATCTTTCATCAAGTTTACTATCCGTGTTGACTTGTATTTCCAGGCGACGAGGCTGTGGCCTCCCCGGAGGCTGGAAAGAGGGCAAGTGTGTCGAGAAGTGGGGGCTGGACTCCCTTGGGCCCGGGACGGTGTGCGACCGGTGCAGGAAGAAGATGAAGAGGGTGGAGAGGCGGGGAAGATGGAGATGGCCGCGGCAGCGGCTGTGGCGGGCGAGTTAGCCTGGTGCCGCACCAAACTCTGCTGGGGCAGGGGCGGGGGCGGGGCGATAGCCGTTCAGGAGCAATACGGGTGGGGTACAGTAGACGGACACGTTGCCCGCCGCCGGTGCGGGCGGAGGCGGCGGAGGGGCGGGGTACAGAGAGACGGAGGCACTGCAGGAGAGCAGCATGCACTCCACGGTCGCTGCACCCCACTCGTATTCGTCCGCTTCCGTTTACGGCGTACAGCGCGCAGCTATCGCTACTGCTCCCAGGCAAGGTGTACGCACCGGACTTCTTCCCCGTTGCGCCCGCGCTGCAGACGCCCGCTGCAGACGCCCATCGGCGGGGTGAACGGGAAGCCCATCGGGATGGGGTCGGGCTCGGGCTCGGGGAGCCCGACGCACGGAGGGTACGGCAGCGGCGGCAGCGGAGGCTTTTTGGGGAGCCCGCCGGTGTTCCAGGTTAACCGCTATATGAGCCATGCACAGACACAGCCGATTTCGCGCCCGAACTCGGGGTCGGCACGCAGTATTGGCATCGGGGTCGCCTCGGAGTTTGACGCGATGCATGATTTGAATGGGATGTTGGCAAGTTTGTATCTGGACCGCAAGCGGGATCAGGAGCGGGAGCGGGAGCGCGAGTTTGCGATTGGGGAGCGGGTGTGGAGCTTGCAGAGCCCGACTGTGACCTGTCATTTGCCTACCTTTGCATTGTATAGCCTACATTACTTTACCATGTTCTCTATTCATATCTGAATGTTATTGTACACAACCATGTACCTTCAATGAATAATGAATACATTGTCTTGGTTATGCATTTTAAAGCAAAGGATAGACTGGCTCAAAATACGGAGAACTACCAAGGGGAGCCTGAAATACAGGCAACTACGTAGGATGGCCTATAATACAGGCAACTACATAGGACAGCCTGAAATACGGGCAACTACGTAGGATGGCCTGTAATACAGACAAATACGTAAGATGGCCTGAAATACGGGCAAATACGTAGATCTACGTAGACAGCCTGGGAAATACGGCAAATACAGGGAATACGGCAAAAATCAGGGATTGCTGATGAATATGTATCGGACATCGGATCCGCGACAGGCACAATGAATCAGTCGTTCGGCCGACATCACGATGGTGGCAGATATTGCTCCCTCCTTGCTCCCTCCTTCGCCATGTACGCATCGTCGGACGTCGGAGGACTTGCCACCAAGTCGGCGCGTCAGCTCCTGGGCCTGATGGTCTTGATGGTCTTCTTGGTTAAGAAATCTTCAAGTGCTCTAGTATGCAAAAGGGATTTAACCCACCAAAGCAAAAGTTTCTGTTCAAGAGCGAAACCAATTTTCTTAGTTTTCGCCATCGCTTTTTTCTACGGATTGCAGCTGCATGAATATACCGCCTTGCTTTCCGTCAGCACACATGACACAGTTTTGGTGCTCGGATCAGTCAGCGCGAATCCTATTCACTGCGCACGCGTAATCCTGCCGTTGAAGTTAGTGAGGCTACAGGTAGGAGTCATAACTGTCAAGTTGCTACGTTTTACCAGCAAATAGAGTGTAGACCATCCTCCAGTGTTGAGTCGATTGGTACGACTCCGATCAAATCTCCCTTCCATTTGGGGAAAGTGGCGCACTGTTCGGTTCTCAGCGTTCGCGGCGCGCACAAGGACCCGGGAAAACCGCCGGAGGGGTGGAAGATCCAAATTTCTCCTGAGAAATATCATTCACAGTGAATTCAAGAAAAACATCGAAACGAGGAAGGAAAACACGGAAAACATATGGAAAACATAGAAAAGTGATAAGATATTGCCTGAATGTGCGTATCCGGAACCAGGCATGATAAATAGATTTCTGGGGAACCGAGAATGATTATGTTTCTGCAGAGCAGCGCGACGGTTGATCGAAACGGTATTGCGATTGATGATCGGATGATTCGGATCGGATCGTGTACCAAGGAAGAACGAGTTATGAGGCCGCATCGACAAAGGGAAAGCCACCTCGGAAAAAAATCAGTAGGCTTTAAGATCATAACTATAGTTGTCCAAAATTTTGTGGAAGAGGACCGTTCAACTCCTGGGTTAAAATACGGCTCGGAAAACTGAACAGCCAGGAGAGTCACAGGCCATCACACGTCGCAAAGCCTTCTGCCGTAAGGCCACACAAGTAGAGTAGAGTGCTACTTACAACAATTAGTGGAAAAATCAAGAAGATACTTTCGTCTCAATGGACAGGTACTAGGTGGTCTAGATCAAGGGCGGAGTTGAGCACATCTTATACGAACAAGATGTAGGCTAGGGTCTTGTTTATTATGCTTGTTTGTAAACATGTTTATAAACACCAGTTTATAAACCGGTTTTTAATTGGATTGGGTGAAATGCCTGGTTTTTAATTATGTTCGGGCCTGATCTGGGGTCACCAATCACTGATCGCCGCTTAAATTTTCACTCCGCGACACCATTCTGAGGCGCTGAGGTCACATACAACCAAGGGGCGATCAGTCAACATCTGCAAATCGGTTTTTCTTTGCTAGAAATACTCCCACGTGTTAGAGTGGCGGTGTCTCGCTAGACGTTCCTAGATCTCGCTTATCTTCCTAGAGCTTTTGAGATTTTCATCTCTACCATAGACATCCTGTTCTAGATACTCACCCCTTCTCTATCGCATTCTACCTGGAATCAATGCCCCAGAAACAATCAACTCGGTTCATGGAAGCATCACAACCGGCGCCCGTGCAAGTCATAAAGAGCGGACATCATCAAATATCATCGCACTTCTTCCCTTCTTCCCACTACTACCGTTGACTTTGCCTTCAAGTCTGCCTCAACTGTGCTGCTCCTGCCAAGTCCCGCCCCTCAAGCCTGAGGCCTCATTCTCAAGTCATCAAGTCTTGCATCAAGAGTTTCCCAAGTACATTTTGTCTTATGCTACTGTACAAGCTCGTTGTTGGTCAAAAAATTTCTCATGGCCGCTCCTGGGCGCTCCTGTGCTCTTCCCCCCACTTGACGCCGTGATCTTCTGTCCTCTGGCGATGTTCGGCAACTTTCATCAATCACGTTCACGATCACAATATTCACTGATGCCCCACGACACTTGGTTCCGATGCTTGTGGACTGGGAACTATGTCTTGTTGTTTTTACTATGTATTCTGTAGCCCTAGAACTAAATATTATTCAGTTTCTCATTTTTTTTTGTGCAACTCGAAACAAGTCCGATGAAAGTCCGATGAATCCGACAACTGATCGCGGCCGTCGCAAACCATCAAAGATGCCGGCGTATTAGGTGGAGCCCAACTCTAGGAGCTCTAGGAAGCTCTCGAGCTCTAGACGTCTCGGGCTCTAGAGATTCTATGGAGAGAATACCATTCTAGGCAGCCGTTCTTAGAAAGGGGGGGTGCCTAGGGGTCTAGAAGCCTAGGGGACCCTTACAAGACCTAGGTAGGTACTAGGTGTTTTCCAGATGAACTGCCATCACAGATGGACCCCTTGCAGGATGTTCGTGTTTGTCGCGGCCATTGATCTCGCTTACCGGTCACGTGTAGGTGCGTGCGCGACGAGAATAACACAAGTACACGAGGACGGGAGAATGTTAATTTAGGGGTCGAGGTGGTCTGCGGTGGTAATCAAGGCCGTATGTACAACAACATGAGTACGGGAGAATGTCTACAATAACACGAGTACGGGAGAAGTTTAATTAAGGTGTTTAGGTGTCCGGAGGAGAGGTTAAAAGCATCGAGTGGCCCTATAATGCCCACATACCCTCTTTCCCATGGCTCCGAGATTGAAAGCAACATCAGAACCTCAGTCAATTCAATTGGCTGATGGCACACAGTTTTTTGACGCATTACAACACCGAAAAGAAGACCCACGAGGTCAGCTGTGATTTGTGCGGAGATATTATCATTGTCGGGCCAGCAGGTGTAACCACCTACCGGTTGGAATTACACAGGACTGCATGTCAGAAGAAAACTGACAGGAAACATGAAGCCCAGGTGTGTCATTAAACATTTTTGCACTCTCAATGTGACGAAATCTCGAAGCTTCAAAAACAAGCTGCACAGGAGGCTCGAAATCTGCTACAGCCTGCAATCCAACCTTTCACTCAAGGGTCTCGTGAGATACTAGGAGAGTCCACACCTCGAGCAAGACCTTCCACACCGATAAACGACCAGAATGCAGACCAAATGCAACCAGACTTCAGTGTCAGAGTTGCTCAGGGTCCGTTTTATTCTTATATTTACATATAGTGTCTAATCTGTATATTCTTGAGTAGTGCTCTCATCAGAAGTTCCACAAGGTTGTCCTGGAGTTGGTGTCCTATGGAGTACCGGTTCAATTTGGGGAGACTATCCGTATATCCTCCATGAAGATCCGGACATTGGTTGGGAGCCAATCAGTTTCAATTCAGAGATAAACACTATCTTTTTCCGTTCAGAGAACTGCTTGAATCCGGATTCCGGGAGCTCCCAGATTATTTGTGGATCGTGCCAAACTCTGCCGCACACTGTAGCCTTTACCAATGTGCAAGCCCGGGCCAAGGAAGTTAAGAGCCACACAAGTATGAGATACTTGACTTCCCGGCAGAAAGACTCTCTTCTTTCTAAAATGACAGCTGAACTTGCCAGGCTACGTACCCGGGTTAGTAAAAACACAGTTTTCATGAGTTTATTTTTTCTGATTTGAACCAAATGAAGGTTGATAACTTGCAGAGAAGCAACAACCGTTGTCACAGTCAAATAACAGATTTCAAGCGAATATTTGGTCTCCTTGCAAGTGAAGAATTTGCTGGACTGCGCCGCATTCTAGTGCAGGCACCATCTCAAGGAGCAACTCCTAAAATGATCTTGGCCATTCTAGAAAGGGCTCTTCGAAAATTGTACCGTATCCGTGGTGGTTTTAGCAAACGGGAACTGGATATATCTTTCTTGGTCAAGGCAATTGGAGGACCTAGACTCTTGTATGCCTTGCAGAAATCCCTGGGACTAGCTTCTGTTTCTACTGTCAGACGGAGTCATCAGGTTCCCAAACTTGTAGCATCTATTGGAACTCCTACTAAGGAGGAGATACACTCGAACATCAGGGCATTCTTTAATCCAGATATTCACCCTGCTCCGGTCTTTCCAAACTGCTCAGAACTCCCAGGGAATATTCTAATGTTCGATGGTGTGGCTTTAGAAACAGAACTCCGTTACTGTTCTGAGCGAGATGCCATTTTGGGTCTCTGCCGTGAACACTCAAATCGAGTTAATACTACAGTCGACTCATTGGAATCTCTTGAACAAGTTCGAAAAGCACTTGCAGAGACAGACAAAAAGTCAAAGACTAGAGTTTGCTATGGTGTTGATGCTACTGTTGTTGCGGTTGCCCCTTACACAAACGAGAAACATTATACTGCGGTGCCTATTGTTGTATCTCCAACAGACAAGACTGAAACTGGTGCAGACTTTGCTCAATGGTTGCAGATCGTACTTGAGGCATGGAGACTTGATCCTAACGGAGAAAAAATGCACGGTCCTATCTGGTCCATCGAAAGCGACGGGGACAGTGTTTACCGTCTTGCTAAATTTTTTCTCTGCATGGCTAAGCGAGTGGACTCTAACTCTGAGCTGGGAAAAATTCTTGACAAGTGTCTTGGTATTAACAAGTATACCTCGGAACGTGGTGCTATTGCAGGCACAGATCTCAAGCATGTGGGCAAATGTATGCTTCCTAGTCTCCTGCACTTTTATAGAACTAAAACAATTGAATTTGCTCTAGGATTTGGCACACTGACTCGAAACTTGATTGGGACTGCCATTGGAGACACTATCCTCATGCCAACAGATGTTATCAAGCATCTAGTCATGTTACCACACATAACCATTGAAAAGGCTATGGGACTTCTAGATCCCCTAGACAAACAAAATGTTCCCAAGGTAATCACCATGGTTCAAGAAATGCACACCTTGCGGGATCTCCCTATGCCTGAGAATCCTAGCGAAGGAAAAACCCGGCACGCAATCAATTTCTATGCAGAATTCATGGGATATCTTATCTTTCCATTCATTGATGTGGACAAAAGTCTTTCTCGACAAATTCGCTCCCTGTCTACATATGCTCATCTCTGCACTGCCATGTATTTGAGACACCAAACCAACTTTCTCACCAACCCCCCTGTTTGCCGATTCACAGCTTATTGTACGATGCATTATCATCACTACAGCTCGACTCCAGATTCTCAACCCACACCTGAAATTCTATATAATTCTGAATGGGACTGACCGAGTAGAGGGTGTCTTCTGTGATGCAAGGACTATAGATCATGCCTCGAACTTTAACATTGAACAACTTGCTCAAAAGCTGGCTACTGGAGCACTGATTAATGCAGCATTCCAACGAAATCCAGACCTTGACCGGGGTCATCGCAAGTTGAAATTGACAGGTGCCCTAGGCATTGACCATATAAACCCTGCATCATGGAAGAGCGACGTGGTTGTAGGGAACGTCAACATACCCCATGAGTATGACCTTGGACAAAAGGATGCCAACAATGTTCTTGAAAAATACTTTGGTTACGAAGCAAGGATAGATTGGAATAAGCAGTTCAGGGATGAGAACCGCGATCACTTGCGACCTTTAGGGGAATATATTGGGACTTCTTTCTCTCCTGAGGACAATGACTTCCGCTCTGAAATCGAGAATGAAATTTTCCCCTCTCCAACGCCTGTTGATCCTGATGCACCATCTATTTCTGCTGAGGCTGTTGAAAGTGGGGTCTCCACTGCAGACATTTTAGGTCTTGACCTGGACAATTATTTCCCCGAAAACATAGATGATCTTGGCGAGGAAGACCCACCAAGCATGGTCACAACATATCTTACAGACGGGAAGGGGAACAAATATTTCAAGTCTTCACTTGTGGCAGGCCTAAGGTCAGCCCGTAGCAAAAAATCAACACTCAGAACACAGTGAGTTCAAGGGATAGCTGTTGCAGACTTTCACCAGAAAAAACTTGACATTGACTTTGATCCTCTTGAAGAAGAGAATATGGTTAAGATTGATGATCTTGTTGGAATCCTTGTCAGGACACCCCAAGATATTTGTTTATGCGTGTTGATCATTAAGGAGTTCAAGAAAGAGAATCAAACTATACCACTCTCTGCAATTCACCTTGATGACCAAGAGAATCCTAACTCTGGCATTACAGTTGTCGGCCAGCTCATGGAGTTAACTCAGTCTGCAGACAAGACAAGATGGGAATGGAACAGAAAATTTCTCAAAATTGATACCTGCGAAGAGGCTACCTATGCAAAAAACAAACAACTTCTCCTTCAGTTGCCCGCATCAGAAATCTTTCCTCTTGCACCCAATGTAACAGAGCTCATTCATCTCAATGATATTATTGAGAAGGCAACCTGGACTATTGAATACTCTCAATTACAAGAAACCACAGATTTTTCTTGGACTATGCTTGACCCAGACAGTGATGATATAGGAAGTCGAGTCAGTAACCTTTCTGAGGTCAACAACATCTGCGTACCTTACCGTGATCTTGCTGGTATGTGGGGCATTTTCGGAGCAGTGGGAATCATCATCTAATACAATTTGACAGGCCAGAAAGTGTTCTTCATCAATGTCCCATCTCATATACAGCCAAAACCCAAGTTGGATGCAAAAGAACAGGTGACATGTAAGCTTTGCAGCAGTTTGTTGAAAGTCTCCGCCATGCGGAATCATGTTGGCCAACATATTCTATTTTCCTTACGCGACAAACATGACCGCAAGGTCTCACCGGAGACTGTAGTCGGTGCTGAACCATGTGGCTGGTGTGGTCTTGAGGGACAGTGCCATACACAGTTGACATACAACAAAAAGAGCACTGTTCAAATCACATCAAACTGCTCTTATCGCTACGCCAAAATGATGTATAAATCCGCCGCAACATTCAGCTCAACCGCTCCATGCACAAATGTTCCCCTCCAATGCTCTCTATGCCCCGTATCAAAATCTGGGAATCAGAAAACCATTTGGAAGTATAATGCCTTCTTTCACCTTCTTGCCGAGCACTCAACATCGGGTCAACCTCCCGAAGTTCCTCCCCAATTTTGGATAGACACACTAATTCGGCATGCCGAGGAACAGGCTTTGGGGATAACAGTTGATGAGACTGATAGATTTCAGGCGGAAAATGCCATTCCAGGAAGTGATGATATCGAAATGTGGGCACGAGAGTCATGCGCAAGTCCTGAAAAACGGCCGAGAGAAAGGTCTGGGACCCAATCTACTACCGGCTCTAACTCCCATACAGCTAAACAGGGTAGATTACATATGTAAAACTATTATTCTGAATTAATTTACATTCAAAATGTGTCTAAGATGCGAAACGAGCAACGAGGAACTGATACGGACGAAGGATCGCGCGCAGGCAGACGAATATACGCTACACGTGACCCTGTAAGCGAGATCAATGGTAGTGCCAAACACGAACATCCTGCAGGGGGTCCATCTATGATGGCAGCTGACAGCGGGCCCCTTGCATACAACGACAAGGAACTCAAGTATTTGCATCACTTGTTCAAAGCCTTACCCAAGAGCATCACAACTCTCCCGCATACTACTGCCGAGTCGGGAGAAGGTGGTCGACACCAGCTGTGTCGAGACTGTTGTCAATCACTGCATAGTTGACTCTTGGGACAGTAGGAAACCGGGGAAGAAGAAAATTTGGGACGGGCAAGCCGAAAACTCGTATTTTGGGCCCTATACACGAACCGGTTTATAAACATGTTTATAAACCAAAATTTAAAAACTGTTTATAACCCCCTCAGGAATTATAAACAAGACCCTAATGTAGGCGCGTCTCAAGGCTGTCACAGCTCGATCAAGACCTCTGAACAGTTTCAAAATTCATCCAACGCACAGATCCTTACTCTTTCGGTGTTCCAGAGCATATGAATTACCATTCTCATCATCTCTCCTCGACAAATTGAACACTCGGAATATTTGGCAGCAAAAAGCGAGTGCTCCGCTCCGTGGTGGTGGGGGTAGCAGGGGCAGGGAAGATAAATACCTCCGCGGACTCATTGATGGCGAGGGAATTTCGCACAAAGTTTGGAATGGATTGGTGGAAAAATGTTCGAAATGCAGGTCGGTTTTCACTGCTAGTGCCCTCAAAGCTCACATCAAGCGCTGCCTCGGTTTAATTACCATTTTCTGAAAGTCATCGTAGAAGTGTTGTGTTTATGTTGGCGTCAAATTGTCCAATTACTAGAGTTCTATTTCCTGGATGAGAAGCGCTGTCCATGGGAATGCGAGACGGGCCTGTGATGGCAGCTGGGGCGGATTGTGCATGCTGGTTCGGGGTAAACATCGTCGATCTCCAGGTAGTGCGAGTTGGATGTTGGAATTTGTATCTGCATTCCAGCGTAAGGAGAGCCGTGGCGCCTGTGAGTCGCTGTAGACATATTAGACAGACGGGAATATAATAATAAGCTGATAACATATGGTGCTTAAACTTGGAGGGACGCTGCAGCAGCAAAGATCCACTCAGCTGCTCATGTGCACCGGGATAACTAGATGTGTGTTCCCCGAGATACCCACCGTCGAGTGCAGTGCGGACAGTGCAGACGTGTGGCATACAGCGCCGTGAGGTGCGACACGTGCGAGATCGCCGAGGATGTTGCCATCCGGGTGTTGGCTGCAGCCATGGTGGGGCACTGCAATGCGAGCGACTGGGACGATATCAGAGCGGCCACAGGAGCGCCGCCGACGAGCGGTGGGCGCTTTGGTCATGGTAGTGGACGCTCGGGGTCAGGGTGGACGACGCAACGGCTCATCTGGCGTCGGCGTGCTTGATAGCGGAAGAGAATACGAACGCGGTGCCCAAGGTCCTAGCCTCTGATGTGCTCCGATGTGCACTGCAAGCCGCCACATCTACCCGATATAGGTTACCGAGATCTGCGGAGATGTACCAGCTCACTACGGACTCACCATCCTCTTCTTTCTCGCACATCGCCTTGCCAATGCTCGGAGCTTCAAGCTTGGAGAACTCGAAGAAACCAAGAAAACCTCCAGCATGTAATCCATGCAAGGCCAGTCCCTCGTTGATTGCTCAACCATCCCTATTTCAAACACGCAGATTTATTAGGTTCGTCGCGTGCTGTGTCATCCCCAGCCAGGCGGGGCGTCGTGCCCTCGTTGTGTGGAAAGGGAAATTATGTAAGTAAATTCAAGTACTTGTCATTCCAATCTATCCCTACGGTTCAGATGTACAACTGCAGGGACTCCTCGCCGGAGGCCACGAATTGAATACTGCTGCATTCTCGGGACGGGTACAGCAGACTCCCCCTTCCTTGGTGTTACATCCCGGACCAGATTTCGGAACCTCTGCGGATTGTCCGGAAATAACACCCGAATTCCTTACCCATTGTTTTGAGGGTGCGTTTAGCTAGCATTTTGAGTACGCCGCCGTTGACGAGCTGCTCAGGACTCAAATTCAACCCCTTGTACTCGCATCCTCTCATTAGTGCGACTTTCATCAGGTCCAAACTTTCCGCCGCTTCATTTCAACTGCATCTCCTTTCTCCGCCATCTCGTGTTCTCGCCCTCTGCAGTGTCGCTTTTGGCTCCATGTGCTCATTCCACAAGTGTGTACTCGGAGACGGCCTGCGTCCGGAATCTTTCTTGGACCACGTTTTCTTTTCCTCGAGTCCGGACCTTCTGGGGTGCGGAATACGCCGCATAGCGGCATGTCGTGCCCTCCACTCCCAAGCGCTGAAGGCCGCTTGGGAAGCTGGTATAATCCTCTCGGTGTCAGACGAGAACGCCGCTTCATGCTTCCTCTTGCATCTGATAGAGCAAAGTACATTCGCCGTTTCTTACTGCAAAGAACGTCTCTGATCCTCCCAACAGCTGACATTTGCAGCGCGGGTAGACCATGGGGGACTGCATATATGGCGCATACACGTACGCTTGCCCCAACCTGGCACGCGTCGTCGAATCTTTCTTTTTGGAGCGGGTTTTTGTGGATAGCATGTCTCGTAGGTCAGACTGATACATCGGCAGACTTTCTAATGCTCCACAGATGTCCAACAGCCTCGTATCGGCCTGGGGTCGGACGCCAGCGATGGTGTACGTCCTTCCCTCGTTGTTCCATCTTTTATCCCGACTTCGATATCATTCCAGAAATGCTCAAGACCAACTGCTGCTCTGCGGCTCACCGCCCCCGCTAGAGAGTTTGCTGGAGACTCTTGAACTGTCTGTGGACAACCATAATTCGACCTTGCTCTGGGTGTCGACAAAAACATGTGTGTGGTTGCGTCTCACAATAATTGCGTAGTCTGAGCATGGCTATAGACATGTTTCACGTTACCACTCTGGCTCGCGAGCTAGTAGAGCGAATTACCGGAGGTGTGTTCAGCCTGCTTGAACAAAGGTTTATTCCATAGCTCAATACTCCCATAGATCTCGCGCGCACCCGCCCACTATTGGAGGCCGTCGTTCGCAGCTTTTCCAACTCTCTGTCCAACACCCATTCCGTCCTCTCTCTCTTGCTCGATCGGATCGACACTCTCATTGCCGCCACAGCGTCCATCAACCCGCCGGCCCTCCTCGCGGACTCTCGCACAGACTTCCTTGCCGTCACTGCCGCGTTCTGCTGCTGCTTCGGCTTCAGCGCGCTCGTCCTGCCATTCTATCGCGAGCTCCAATACTGCGAGGCTAGCGGCGGTAGTGACACGAGCGAGCCCCTGCTGGCGCTGCGCATGCAGGCGCACGGCCTGGCGGTCCTCGGCGCACGCAACCTCGCGCGCGGCATCCGCTACCTGCCGAAGATCCACTACGCCCCCGCACAGTGGGCCACTATCCGCCAGTAGGCTGAGTTTGCGGCGGAGGAGGCGGACATGGAGACCGCGCCGCTGTCGCCCGAGGCGGCGTACGACCTCGAGACGTGCGTCTTTTCTTTTTTGTTTGATCCGCAGGTTCGGTCGATTTTTTGGGTTCCACAGATTGGCAGACGAGTTGAAGCTGTTGGGATACTCTCTGCACGCCGCATGCACTCCGGAGACGGTTACGCTGATTGAGCGCCTCGAGAGCCATGTCAATTGTGTGCTCGGCCCCATGTTTCTCTCTGTCGATGGTGAGGCGGATGCCGATGAGAGCCCAGCTCCTTCATTGGATGAAGGAGCAACGATCATTCCTGGCTTTCGGAACGAGTTTCATTAGGTTGGGAAGAAGTATCGTCACGTCGTGATGGTTGGCTGTTTCCTCTGCAATATCCACTGATCTTCGACGTCGTCGACGACCCCCAGACAGTCGTAGTCCCTGCGGTGGCATTCATGTCTCCCGTCGCTCCCGGCTATGAAAACATGACCTGCCCCATGTTCGCGTTCCTCGTCGAGAACACCGCCACGAAGGCGAGGGTGCTGTTTGATCTTGGTCCGCGAAAGGATCTTGAGAATGGGGCCCCCGGCATGGCAGCGGCGGCGAAAGCGGGCACGATGGCCATGCCTATTACCAAAGATATCGGCGAGCAACTCGAGGAAGATGGGGTGGAATTGAGCAGCATCAGCGCTGCTATCTGGAGGTACGCGGAATCACATTTTGGGGATAGACATGCCAATATCAGTGGCTATGCGGGATCCACAATCAACGCGCTTGTTTTCCTTCATCTCGCCGTGAGGACGGACAATTTTAGTGGGAGTGGGACTCGTCCAGTCCCACTCAAGTGGACAGATTTGTGGGATTGGGTAATCTTAGTGGGACTCGATGGTTCTCCGAAGTGGGACTGGTCGCAAATAGATCAAATAGTGGGATTGATGCACTTTTCGGAGTCGGTGGCCGACGCATGCCGTATTGATCCTCATCATGAAGAGAATCTAATTCACAAGTATACTTATGATGAACACCGAGACAGATGCTCGAGCCAAGCATGCGAGTGCAACCAAGTCCGAGCCGTGTAACATTGTTAAATTCGCTTCTGGACTCTGGGGAGGAGAGGAGTTAGATGATTGGAACTATGAATTGCGGGGGAAAATCGGAACGAAAAAATAATTAGTGAGCAACCGCGTCAGGGTACAGTGCAAGCTGTCAATGGGTTCGGCACTATGGCCGCGGGTCAAGGCCGTGATACCATCAGACGGCAAGTCCCACTTAGACGAATCCCACTGTTTCAAAGCATGGGAGTGGGACTCGGGACGATCAGTGACTGCGTGAGTCCCACTCCCACTAAAGTCGTATATACTCTCTCGCCGTGCTACCCGTTGTTTCCCGCCGTTTCTCTTCCTCATCTCGCCCACTGGCTCCTCGCCCGTGTTTCCTTTTTCTCGCTTCCCGCCGCGCACCCATCTGCTTGTTTCCTACTCTTCAAGTTCTCGGACACTGTGGCCCTTGTCCACTGGCTGCGCAACCCTTCTTATTCTCTTCCCTTGCTTCGACCTCGCCCGCCCATCCAATCATTCGCGAATCTCTCTTTTTACGGTCTGCGCCCTCGAGTCCTATTTAACCTCGCCCGCCGCGCCGTCGACTCGCCCGTTATACTCCCACGCAAGACCGACCCCCTCCTCATCAACCATCTCCATGGCCGATCTTCGAGCACAAGTGCAGTGAATACTGCTGTGATAAATTTCATCCAAAGTGCCGAATACGCCCCACCTCAACTACCGACTGTGCTGCCTGAAGACTGGAGTCTGATTATCGATGCCAGAAGCACGCCGACGCCTCAAGTGCTACTCTGCGACGATGTCATCTCTACCGGAACGGAAGTCCTGAACCTCGGGATTTTTCTCTTGATATCAGACGCAAACACAGCTCGCGGGAAGCCTCCTGGATTTATACAGGTGCGGAATACAGTCTACTTGGAGGATTAGTCTTTATCTGATAATCTTCAGACTTTACGCCAAGCTGTATCATCCCCCGAGGCTCTGCGGGAAATCCTTCGCAAGATCGATGGAGAGCTCGTTCATGGCGAGCTAGAGCAGCCGGAGACTGGGTTTTACTTCTATATTGGGCATCGGTGGCGCGCTGTCGGTAGGAATACCGATGAGTTGGTTGAGTGGCTACGGGACCTATTCGACCCGCTTGTCGACACAGCCGCAGACGCATACGACGCATTCAAGTATGTACACTTTTCTGCTGACTTTGCACGTCCTGACTGACACATTTTTCAAGCACGAACAAGCTTAAGTTGTCAACGTTGGTCAAGATGGAGGAAAGCAAGAAAAAACGGAATTGGTGGGGTATATACCTTTGTTTGCGTTCACGTTCTACTAGTATCACCTGACATGTAAATATCCATTATAGTGGGAGGGTTCCTTACAATTCTTAAAGGACTTCAAGCGCCCGGAATCGAGAGCGACACAGAGTCTGCCAGTGCATCCACTCCCCCTCGCCGTCAACTCATCGTTTATTCTCCTTTCGCTGTAAGAATTTGTGTTCCTATTGGGTGGAATTCTAATAATCTTGTTGCAGTTCCCAGCGTTCAATGCGAATAAATTCAGCCCTCTGGATCTCGCCCTTTTGAACAGAGCATACTACCCCGGCTGCGACTGGGAGCCCCACGCACGGGCTCGAGGTACGCACCCACCGCGGCTCAAAGATTAACTTCTGCTAAACCCTTGCTCGAGGCCGTCAACACTTGGGCATCCCTCGGCAGTCCCAGCTTGCTGGAGGTCGAGCTCGAGCGCATGGAGCAGGCCAGACAGCGCCTCGACGACAGCGAGGTGAGCGGGGATTTTCTCGCCCTTACACTTACAGAATTTCATCCGCTAGGAGTTTATGCCCGCCGTCCAGGCTATGCTTCTTCCGGATTTCAAGGTGCTTCAGTTCTCACGTTTCTTGGTTCAATACTAACCCAACTCCCTAGTACGCTCCGCCGCCGGTATGCATCGCGATTTCTCCCAACTCTCATGATCCAAACATTTTTATTTCAGTCGACTCGTACATCTGGTAAAGAGAAGGACGACGAAGTAAGTTACCCTCTCCGTCCTTTTTATTAATAATTTAAATTTCAATTGACCCAGAACGCCGAGGCCGGTCCCAGCGATCCTAGCCAAGCATCAACTGGCACAAAGTCGGTTGAGGTGTGCAATTAGCTCTTGGCTTTTGTAAATATTGGCTGAAGTATCCGCAAGTCATCTCCGTTTTGGGGTGCAGACTTCGATTCGCGTCACCCCTTGACGCCTAGCAATCGCTGAGCGGTGAGACCACATTTTGTGAACGATACCATGATGGACGAGTGTCACGAATGTCCTTTATTTTGGGCCAAATAGACTTGTAGCGTTATTTTTTCCCCTTCCCTCTCGATGTATTCTTGCCCCATTGTATCGAACTTGTAACAATTGGTTGGTGTAATCCTCGAGCTCACAGAACACTTTCAACAGCGACGAGCTCAAGAATTGATAAAATACGCATGATGCTCGCGCAG
Source organism: Mycena olivaceomarginata (assembly GCA_029378375.1). Classification (NCBI taxonomy): domain Eukaryota; kingdom Fungi; phylum Basidiomycota; class Agaricomycetes; order Agaricales; family Mycenaceae; genus Mycena; species Mycena olivaceomarginata. The sequence continues at coordinate 24,541 of JARKIC010001362.1, read as the reverse complement.
AGATGGAATCCTATAAGCCGAATATTAATGAGGGGCGGGAAGGCAGTATACTTATACGGCAGTGATTGGTTCAATGTGTGGAAAGGAAGGCTCAGGACGAAAATTTGTGCGCAAAAACCACCACACAGTGGCCTAGCTTCGAACATAACGGTCATAACCCATCACCGAATTCGGGATGACACCAGCTGAAGAAAAAAATCGAAAGTGGTCATTACTTGAGGGACCCCGCCCGTACCTGCATTCAATGTTCATGGAACACATGGCAACTTGTTATAAAAGTTCCCAAGTATAGTGTACGGTGAATATTTTGACCTGTGTCCAAAACGCCAAGGTATTTGCGTCGCCATATTAACATCGCGACTGGCCGTCGGTAGCCTGAGAAGGATTTTGGGCTCCCCAAAACTTACTGCTAATTAGGCACTGGAGCGCGCAGATACACGACACCGCCTTTAAGAAGGCGACTTCTCCGAAGAACCTGGAATGATGGATCGTCAACCGTCAAGACATAGTATGTTCTTTGGGGACGAAAAACCGGCGGAGACTGATTGGTCCGGCCTGTCGCTTCTTTCACGCATAAAGACTGGAGTTAATATTACAGTTCAACCATTTCTTACTCACAATCGCTATCTCCTCCCACTTTTCTCCCTCCCCCACTCCAGGTACGCAATTTGACTTCGAACTTGTGCGGACGGTATTTTAATATCTACTCTACAGATCACACCATACACCCAACAATTTTCGTCCTCGTCGCTGCGAGCGCCGCCTCAGTCATGGCCGGCAACTGTCACCAGTCCTCGAAATCTTGCGGACGCAGCCTCTTGCACATCGGTAAGCACACACCTTCCTCCGGGTTGTGAAATGATTCACTCATCTACGGAACAGGCAATTACATCAACCAAATCGAAAAGGCCATCCATATACGCGGGCACCAATCCCGACCACATGATGGACACCCTATTCTACTGCTTCGGAGGGGACGACGGGGCTATTGATGTCGAGGAGGATTGCGGGCCGGGGCGGTGCCATGATATGGGGGCTGGCAAGTCGGATTAGTGCACTTCGAGTGCAAAGTTCAGGTTGGTGGAACAATATGTTGAGACGGTTGAGTAGGCAGATTTGGAACTGCCCTTGTAACTTAGTTGTATGCGGTCTTGCGACGGTCAAAGATTAATATGTACTTCTACCAACCAATTGAGAGAATAAGCTCGTTATTGCGCCGCAGACAGACTGAGATGTTCACCTCCCTTGCAGTTAAAAAAAAAACTCCTCAACTCAAAACTACCGGTTAAAATTGGCCAAAAACTCTCATGTTGAACGTTGGACCCAGGCCTTGCTCTGGGGGACCACAGCCATGGAAGTGTGTGGATTTGCAAAGAGAAAGGTTGCACAGCGTTGAGAATCCTGTTCGACAATATGTAGCAGCCACAGCTTTACAGCCCTGTTACAGCTTTACAGTCCTGTTGCAGCATCGAGTTAGTCTGTTGTTACAGCGGTTATCATAAGTTTGCGGAAAACGTAAAATTTTCCACGGCTGTTGGGTCCTGTTTACATAGCCCCTAACAAATTGTGATCTCCCATTATTTGACGCTTTCACTGGATACTGGCACTTAATTCCAACGGAAAACACATGGAATAGCAACACATTGGTTATTCCATTAGATTTTGAAGGACACAAAGGGGATGGGGCCCATACAGAAGATATGAAAGCCAATTTGGCCGGTTTCGTGTAGCGCGAGTTGGCGCGACATTAGGCATGCTTACTATAGTCCCCAGCCCTTCCCAGCGACCCTCTTGGTTCACACAAACCCATTTCCTCCCCCCACTGTGTTCATCGGCAAATTGCAGGGACTTCACGATGACTCGGGGATGCATTGTTGCTGGCATGTGGCCACAAACACCCGTGCAGCCAAGTGCAACCCGAAAGGTTTGCTACCAACTGGTTTGTGGCGGATGTAGGGCACGATACGAGGCAAATTGAGGGCTGGTGGTCGGATGGAAGGGCCAGATGCGTCGAATGCGACGGTTGGGGTGTTTATGCCATATGCCGGGTCCAGATTGGTTCCAGACCCTCAGAGATGCTATGGGCACACTTAGAGAGTAGTCAATATGAGTCTGAGCCGAAAATGCAGATGGTGCGGGGAGGAACGAGTGAGAGATGACATCCAGCAAGATTTAGGCGCCCTGTACAAACAAGACCCAACAGCTGTGGAAAATTTTACGTTTTCCGCAAACTTATGATAACCGCTGTAAGCACGGAGTCCCGATTGGAGTAAGTGCTTGTTAGTATATAATCAGCACAGCCACATTGTTCTTTCAAAGGCGGCCGCGAAACTAGCAACAACATTTTCAAGGAATTCCAGCATACAGAATGTTTTATTCACTGTTTAAAAGCTCCTCAATTTATTTGAACTTTTAGAGTGCTGTTTGAGGCTCGAAGTACAACACAAGTGACAGTCACATGCCATGCTTCGGCGCTTCATCCACCTGGATTCTGAGCTCTAGATAAAAAATCTAAGTAGGCAGGAACATATAGATCCATTTGCACCAAAAATGAGTTCAAGTATCTATCTTGTAGGCACAAAGCATCGAAATTCGGCAGCATGGCTGTGCAGATTATGTAACAAGGTTTTACCCTGATCGGACCCCCGTGCTTACCAACAGACTTCAATATATCGAGGTACGAGATCAGGTAATATTGAAGTGTCTGTCTGCGAGAGACTAGCATCGAGTTCAACATGAGGGAATCTGAGAAACAAACAGCATGCGGTCTGAGGACTTCGAAATACCCATCACAGCGTGACCAGCGCTTCTCAAATCCAACCACGTCGTACCAATTTCTCTTCCAAAACTCTGCGGACGACACTAGATGAAGCCCATCGTGGAAGTGACACTATCCTGGCTGCTCAAAAACGCAAAGGGGCGGGACACCAAATGCTTTTACAATCGCCCGGCATTCGCCAAGCATCCCGAGCAGACCATCGAGGTTACCTTGCCGGACTGTGGTCCTACCGATGCCCAGTTCGGCATGGAGTATACGGCCCATGGCTCTGCCAGTGGCCAGTTTCCAGTGTTGGAGTGGATGGCTGCCACCTGCCATCTCTGACAAGGTCAAACAGTGGCTGCTTGTCTCTGAGGACCCAGACACTCCTTTGCCAACGCCGATTGCACATGGGTATGTGGATTCACGGCTGGTTTCTACTTGATGGGAATTGACTGCCGCACTGAGGATTTTCGGAGGAATTCCGCCTTCCAAAACGAGCGTGGAAGCAAAAGATTTCAAGATTGACGATGAGAGCAAAGCTCTGCTGAAGGGTGGTTTTCATTACGGTGTAACTCGACGCGGTGTACCGTATACTGTAGAATTTCATTCAATTCAGCGGTCATGCACCCCCTGTGCCGCGATGAATTTTGGTGTCGGTCACGGGTCACGGCACCCAGTGCCGAATGTAACATGCGTGACATTGGGGCTAAATCTCCCTTGGACGTGCAAAAAAGGCAGAATTTTCCGAGTTTTTCGTCTTGAATGCCGAATTTTTGGAGGTGTCACACCAAATTCGTTGGTTGCCGAAGTGCCGAATCGGTATTTTGGGTCACGGGTCACAACCCGTGCCGAATTGAATGAAATTGTACAGTATTCCCCTTCGTCCGCTCATGAACCACGGTCCTCACCGCTGTAAGCCAGTTCCCTGACCATTGTTGTCAATATATGCACAACTGCCTGTTTGTGAAGACTTCTACGAAGTAATTGTGCTGGGAGAGCCGCTCGATCCGAAGCTGCTGAACTCCAAAGCCACGAGAGAGCAAGTCGCCGATGCGATCGTCGGTAAAGTCCTCGGTTGAGGAATGTGGGTCGGCAGTTATGAACGGGTGTGGAAGTAGAAGGACACTTGAAAGTCCTGAACGGATGGAGTTGAACATTGGTGAGAATAATAATATTGTCATCTGTTTATCCCTTTTTCTGTTGTTTTCGTTCTCAGCTCCCTGGAACAACATTCTTTTATGTACCTCGAGAAATGTGCTCTTCCGATGAATTCATCATGACAGACTTGGATTGCTACCCTATCGCTATTGTCAAGTCAACTGAGTTTAATTGCGACGTTAAACCTAAGGGCGACGCTCTGATGAATAAAGGCTTCGCAAAACAGCGGGAGCACTGAACTGAACCGTGGGAATGCCCGCACTGGTCGACCGAACCGAAAACCCGTCCTTTGCGGTAGCCGCCTCATTTCTGGCCGGATTGTTGAAAACGCGATGCATGCATAACTCGGCTAGACCTTTCTGACGGTCTTCACATTTGCTAGTGAAGGCAAGAGAAATGTACTTCAAGTTCACCTGATCGAATTTATACAACGTACGGACCCAATCTAACCAACAATATTTTGCGGAAGGTATTCGTCAACAATGGCAGCGACTCTTGGGTCTAATTTGCCCAATATATCCACCAGTTCGTCCCTATGAACCCAGGAGTGAACTCAAATACACGACAAGAATTAGACGTGAACGAACCAGGAACGATCCTGCATCTTGACGCCTTCCGGGCTCAGGGCAAAATCGCTGACCTCCTCGACTTTGAAATTGGATATGTAGCCACCACAAAGTTGGGCAGGCTGCTCTTGGTTGGAGAGCGCTGCCCATACGAGGCGTCGGCTACCGACCTCCGCCGTGAACGCGAGTGCCTTCTCCATGAGCCAGTCAACTACAGCGATTATTCCTGAGAATTCACGTCGGAGCTCAGAGTAGCAGTAGCCTGGATTCACGGCGTTTACGATAAGGGGAGTCGAGGGTGGGAGGCGAGAGTTTAGTGCGCGGACGAAGAAGATGTTGAAGACTAGAAAATTCATTATTTAGACTGAAGGAGGCAAGTATCGAACACAAACACTTCGTGAGTGGATATCTGCCCTGCATGTTCCTGGCGGTATGTCAGGGCTGAATTATCGGTGTAAGGAAACCAGGTACGCGTACTTGGGATCTGCGCAGTATTCGGCGCTTCCAAGAGTCTTGAGAACCTCAGGATCCTCGTACAAGTTTTTGTTAATGTTTAGCCAGTAGTGCGCCCCGCTCGAAACGACCACAAGCCTCGGGGTCGTGGAATACTGGTGCGTCGTTTTAATCATCGCCGGAAGCAGGAGAAGGGCCAGAAGCGAGGTGGACAGGTGGTTGACTTGCAGACTAACATGCTACTATTTACTACGGTGCGCGAAGTCATCATGATGGACAAAACGACTCACGAGATGTCCCAGCCATCATTTGTGGGCTTATGCGTGAAAGATCCAATTGCCGCATTCTCAACGAGTATATCCAGGCGGCCACCCTCACGCTCAAAACGGTCTGCAAAATGCTTCACGGACGCAAAATTGGCGAGGTCGATGATCCACAGCTCCGCCTTCGAGTAGCTGGTCTCAGCTTTCAATTCTGACGCGACGGGGGTAAAAATGGGGCAAAAATGTGCTATGGATACGCACTCTCTATGGCAACCTCTCCTTTGCTTTGGCTCCGGCATGCTAGGATGAGTCGTCCTGGGTTCATCGTGGCAAAGTGCTTCGTCGCCTCAAATCCAATACCAGTATTAGCCCCCAGTACAATGACCGTCTTGTCGGTGAGATCGGCTTTGAACACAGGTGGCTGCGGTTTCCATTGCTCGACGACAAATGACCAGAATGAAAGACGCATAGTGTATATGGGCACTGAGAAGAGAGCTGTGGTGGGGTGAAAAAACTTGAACTGTAGCAGCTGGCATTTTATAGATTCAGGAAAGGTCAATTCAGTAGTGGAAGTGACAGTTTAACTATGCGTTGACACGTCGCGGCTGCCAAATATAGAATCGGATATCTTCCCGAGCATAACGCACCCATAATTACAACACTCGGAAGCGGGTCCGAGGACTCAGCGAGTATTACATCTTCCACCAATCTTCGGAGGTTGAACCTATAGTGTTCGTACTTTGTCCGTACTGGTCTCGAATTCAAAGAAGGAGGATCAGTTATGGGTACAATCAATCAATTCGACCGGGAGCATACACACCTTCATAGCGCTGAGGCGCAGCTCTGGGCAACTACTGGTTCAAAACATGGAGAAAGTAGACTCGAACCACTGCAATCATTATCCCCTACTCTGTGCAACAGAGAAGGGTTCTGTCGTCACGAATGGACGATCGTTCTGCAAACTCGAAGGCTTGATGGGGCCGAGGCTTTTCCGACATCAGTCAGCCGATTGATATTGATCAATCATATGATATTTGAGCTCCACTTATCATCGAAGTTTTTCCGATTGCTGCGGCACTTGTGTTTGTATTTGTATCAATTTGTTTTTATTGTGTTTCTTTTCGCTCCACCATGTCTTTATCGCACAGAACAAACGAGCCTCCGCTTGTGAATGATTTGGCATCCGTAAAGGGGTTATGCTATTTTTCAATGTGCATGATCCAGTTGATGAGTCGGAGTACCCACCCGATACTGTTGTTGATGCCAAAGACCCACTTCCGATTATGTGAATAAATACATAAACTTGTACCTAGTTAACGCACTCAAGAAATTGTAACCCATTGGCCCCTGCACTGTATGCAAAAATGGTCTAGCCAGGATTGAAGTTCCAGTCATTCTACCTCCTGTTTTGCATTCCACCCTTGATGATCCACTCATGAGACTAGATCCCACTTTGAAGGAACCGCCGTGAGCTATCCGCTTAGATTCCAAATTGATGGGAAGTGAATTCAAAATGCTCAACTCAAAATTATTGAATTGTGAATTATTTATTCATAGATTGAGTGGGTGCTCTTTTGGGCTGTTAAATGAACACAATTCAAGTCAATAGAATGAATCTATGCAGGAAATTTCATACTTTGGCTTCCTAGAATTCTGTCCCATGTCTGATATTGTTGAGAGGTTGCATTGCCCTTTGTTGACAATTATTTATTCATACATTGAGTTGGAGCTCTTTTGGGCTGTTAAATGAACACAATCCAAGTCGATAAAAGGAATCTATGCAGGATATTTCATACTTTGGCTTCCTAGAATTCTGTCCCATGTCTGATATTGTTGAGAGGTTGCATCACCCTTTGTTGACAATTATTTATTCATATATTGAGTTGGAGCTCTTTTGGGCTGTTAAATGAACACAATCCAAGTTGATAGAAGGAATCTATGCAGGATATTTCATACTTTGGCTTCCTAGGATGACATCTCATGTTTGATTTTCTCAAGAGGTTGCATCGACCTTTAATGTTGACAATTATTTATTCATACATTGAGTTGGGGCTGTTAAATGAACACAATACGAGTCAGAAGAATGAATCTATGCAGGAAATTTCATACTTTGGCTTCCGAATGGCATCCCATGTTTAATTTTCTCAAGAGGTTGCATCGATCATTGTTGACAGATATTTATTCATATGTTGGGTTGGCGCTCTTTTGGGCTATTAAATGAACACAATTCGAGTCAGTAGAATGAATCTATGCAGAAATTTTCATACTTTGGCTTCCTAGGACGACATCTCATGTTTGATCTTCTCGAGAGGTTGCATCAACCTTTGTTGACAGATATTTATTCATGCGTTGAGTCGGCGCTCTTTTGAGCTGTTAAATGAGCAGAATCTGATTTGAAAGAATATAATTAGACAACAAATGAAAGAATTTGGCTTACTACAATTTTTTACTGTGCTTGAATTCAACTTTAATACCTGAACACACCACTGCTGAGGTGACGCCAAACAATCACGTGGTGTGACTGTCACAAACCGAACTTGTTTACTCATTCGTTGTCTCGAATGCCGGAGCTTGCAGAAGGTGTCATGTCTGGAACTCTTGTACAGGATTTCATCCAATCTCATCCTGCAGGCACACTGAAGGTCAAAAACCTTCTAGCTGATGCTACAGATGCTGAATCTCGTACACATCCTCCTGGCTCTAAAGCAAATCTCGGCCATGTCTACTGTCTAGAATCATCCTGCAAAGCCCTCAGAGGATCATGTGGCTCTCAGACTCCTCTCTATCCTCCTTTCTATGCCACCGCACCAGCAGATAAAGTTATACCTATTGCTCAAAGAGATATGACTTTGATTGAAGCGGAAACTCACCCTCGAAACGTGCTACTCAAGTTCTGTGATGGCGAGTCAAAGATATATTGGTGTCAGGTAAACATACTTTCATAGATTTCAGCCAAGACAACTAATACTCTCCAGGTCCAATTACTGAAACACACTGTGACTGGAGCTTATCTTGATGCAGACTGGAATGAAGCAATATGTGTTGTCAACAAGGTGGACCGAGGCTTCAAAGTTGGCATCACTTTCGAGTTTGAAAACCATATACTTGCATTTTCGACCCTGGATCTCTTAATTCAGGGATGTTATCCTTTCTTGCCCTGATGACAGTTACTATAGTTGCACTGGTCTGAAGACCGCAATGCCCCTAGCGATGCAGCCTGATCTCTACCTTGAATTCCCCCGCTTTCTCGATGACTTGGTGGACTGGATGACCATCAGGCGTGCAAAGCAGACCAATTGTTCTGGTAATGCAATGACACTTGTTCGCACGACCACAGATATTTTTTGTGGAGCTGGGGTTTATACCATATCCGAACTATGGCATATGGTGGGTGAGTCCCGAGTTTTCGCGCTTTCCTTGCCCATTCAATAGGATGACAACACAATGCAAAGGTCTGTCACCGAACCTCACTGAAGGCCGAGGTGTTTGATTCTGCCTCTCGTACAGCTCGGTTGGGCAGTGCTTTCTATCACTTCGCAAAAGAGGCTCATACCACTCTTTGGTTTGTCCACAATTGTCATTCTTCTGTTCAAATCCTCATTCGCATTCAAGGCCACTTGTTAAATGATGTTTAGTTGGCTACATGATTTGTGTCTCAGAGGAAGATCGCCTTTTGTATGGTAATCACCTCCATGTATATGGAAAAAATCGATCACAGACTACCAACCGCTTCCATGATCTACTGTCCGAACTCAAAGTTGGTTTTTTTCAAATGCTATTTGTTCATGATTTGACCTGAGTTGGATAGGCTGTTTGTGATGCACATGACTCAGACCCTATCTGGGTGCGAGAATGCACTGCGGATGGACCATTTGACGTCTTTGAGCCTGAGCTCATCCACCACACGCTCGAAAATGAAAAGATAAATCTGGGCAGCCTGATCTTTGGCCCAGAATGATGGATGGTGCTCCATACAAATGCCGGACTATCACCGGCATGTTTATCCTCGAACAATGCACTTGCAACGTTCTATTCTCATGTCTCAAGTATGGTCTTCCTTGTCATAAACATGATTCAAACCCGACTCATTTTGTTTCACACCAGTTCCGCCCAAGATGGGAGTGTCATGGCTGAGTCCTTCTGCATACAAAGATTTGTTCTGCAATAACAACAGCTGTGAAAGCCGCCGCCCCTTGACATCACTCTACCGCATCTCCTCCACTGACGTGTGGTCGGTCATACCCGCTTTTCCTAACAACTCAGCTCCCATTCCATGCGCAAGACCGCCAAAAAGCGTTAACCCCACCACAAACAGGGGGAAACCGAAAGGCCTCACGAAGCCCACTCCTGTGGATCTTTGTGATCCTTCCACACGTGCACATGCTTTGTTGTCTTATATCATCAAGTATACTCAGAACTTTACCGTTGGGCCCCTGGATTATTGTGGAATTGCACGCCGTATCAAAGGGCGTGGCACCGACAAATAATTCTATTTGTATGCTTGTGAATGTAGTTGGCTAAAGAATTGATTTCAGGATCTTATACTGCAAAGGCGACCCACGGATACCAGAGTTCTATCATCGTCGCCATGTGCTGGCTGTGGCTACAGCAAAATTGAAGGCACATGGAGAAGAGAAGAAAGGCTTATCATCAAAAGCTCTCGCAGATGTGAATCGGAAACTGGCGAAAATGTCAGTGTTGATCCCAATGGAGAATGGTAAGGAAAACTAATTAGAGAGGAAGAAGAAGAGACGTTCAGCGGATCGAGATATGACTGCAATTGATGGCTTAAACTTATCTCCTAGTAAACACCGCAAAATGTATTAGCTTCATTCAATGACAGATCACTACTTGTGAAAATGTGAGAATTTTTGATGAAACACAAGAGTAGGGGACCGGCGCTCGCGCCGCTACAGATTTACTATTTGTGATAGTCGATAACTTTAGCGACCGGTGATTCCACACCAGTCCCTGCGGTGTACGATCAAACGACTGTCTTTGTGAGGTGCTGGACTGGTTCGAGTCTATGAAGAAAGCTACTCGAATTCATTACTCCGGTGCAGTAGTCACAGAACTTCATAATATAAGTATATGTAGCAGGAGACCGGCAAGTTCAATGGATCGCGATAGTTCGCTCAACCATGTAGGTATCGGACTGAAAGCCGAGGCCTGAAAGGTTTAGTGAACGTAAACAGCGAGAGTTGAATGTAAGGGTCGCTGGGGATGGTGGCGAAGAGAGTTGACATTTGATGGCATCAGTCTGCCGACTAGGTAACTTGTGTGCGGCAATTTTCTGCCAAGTTCTGCCACCATGTCCTCACCTCCAGCAAAACGCCAACGAACCGAAGACGAGCCCATAACGCGCTCGGAAATCTGGAACAGCGACGGAAGCGTCGTGTTGCAAGCGGCGAACACCCAGTTTCGCGTGCATTGGAGTGTTCTTGCGCGCCACTCGTCCGTCTTTCGAGACATGCAAGGGCTTCCCCAGCCGGCCGACCAGCCTGCGTCGAGGGATGCCCCATTGTGGAACTTTCTGACGACGCAGCCGACGTCAAATACCTACTGAAGGCACTATATATCCCGTCTGTATGCCTGGCCTTTTGGTGGCGCGTTCTGACCTTTCCTCTGACTGTAGCACATTTCATTGCCAAAACGAGCTCCCTCTGGCGGTCGTCGGCGCTTTCATCCGACTGGGACGCAAGTACGATATCAAGTATCTCTATGATTCCGCAGTGGCGCGCCTTTTGTCTCGACGCCCAACTACTATTGAAGAATATGAAGAAGCCATGCACTCGAAATTGAACCCACACAAGCCTACCGTCAAGTCATCCCCTGACTTGGCCTTCGACATCGTCGCCCTGGCAAGCGAGAACAACGTTCTGTGTGTACTCCCATGCGCGTACTATCGGGTAGTCCGAAAGAACAGCCTAGTAATCATTCAAATTCCAGGCAAAACTCCAATGTGTCTAATCATTTGACAGGATGACCTCTTCGACAAACTCAGCAAAGAGGATGGAACAGCAGTTTCTCTACTTCACTTGCGTAGATTCGTCGTGGGCCGCGAACGGCTCTTGGTTAAACAATTCCAGCCAGGCTATACGCTCGGATGGCTCCGACAATGGGATTTTGACGATTGCATTACTAGATCATGGCCAGCGAACTGTCGCAGGGCACGGGAGGCTGTCCTGGCCGAGTATCTGAACAACGCCTGGGTCGGGGCGTTGGAAACACCGAATCGCGCGATCCGCCTCTGCAAGAGCACTTGTTCAGCTTGCGATCGTCACATACGTGAATCCATGGCTGCCGGCCGGGCCAAAATCTGGGAGGAGTTGCCCGAAATCTTCGGTCTCCCTCCCTGGAGCGAGTTGACAAACGGCATGTAGGCCTCCTCTCTCATAACCAAGCATTCAATCTCGCACTCCTTTTCTTAGCACCACTGTAATGTCGTTCTGACGCTTTCTTGATCTAATTTCCCCTCTGATACCACGTACCACTTTCAACTTTACTCTGCCGCAGCCGCCGACTCTTGTATTATATCCACTACACAAAATACCCAGGTTTGATTTCGAACACTGTACCTACTTTCGTCACATATAATATACTAATACAAAAAGCTGCTCCTCTTTGATCTGCTCTGCGATTTGAGTCGCCAGTATCCATAAATTTAAACTTGAGGGCCGATACATTACATTTCGGTGCCAGTTTACAAGGTTCACGTATCTACGGCACCAAAGCACCAAATCAGGCTAGGCTTGTGCGCACGTTTGCTACGTCTTCCGCGGGAGTGGGAACCAAGGTGGGAGCGACGACGCATCGCACTCCATTCCGATGCCAGTCGTACACTTTCCATCGGCATAGTACAACAACACTAGAATTTGTTCTACAAATTTGGACCGAGCAATGCATACATGATTACTGCTCTAATAATAACGAGTGTGATAGGTAAGTTGGGTAAGGGTAAGGTACACGGAGGTACATGTACAACATGTGGGGCCTGAGACGGTCGAGTCCATTACGAGTACAGCCCTTGGAATACGATAGCAGATAGTACGGCGATGAAAGAATGACGATGAAATGAAACTTGCGGGATGTGGTGTACACGGTACAAATAGTCTTAGATGAGAGGAGATGTCCGTCCGTTCCATCCGTCTGTCCAGCCTATGCCAATGGCAGCTGCATTAGGATCGCATTTAGTGTGGGTGAAGGAGACTTCTGGACTTACCCGGCGGTAGAGTAGATGCCCGGGATTGTGATTAATTTATTACGAGCGCGCGGCGCGTGGTGCGTCAAAGTAGGGGCGAAAGAGCGGCGGGGCGGGGCGAGGCGGGGCGAGACACTTTAATTTGGCGAGGGCGGGGATGGTGGGGATGATAGCAGATAAAGAACGAATGAACGAAACGAAACAAATGAACGAGTGGCGCGAAATTAAACTCCGAGGGGACGGGGGTTTGGGGCATTTGGCCTGCCAGCATAGATTAGACATGCATTACACACACAGATGAAACAATAATCCAGACTCACCCGGGGTTACCCGTAGTTTCTCAGCGCTATGGTACGGCTCTACACGCGCGGCGCCTGGAAGAGGGCGAAAAGGCGGCGCGGCATCGAGCTCGACTTTGATTCCAATTCCGCCGATGAGGGTTTGGATTTGGATTTTGAGCGCCGAGAGGGCACGAGGGGCCGCGAGGGGAAGGCGCCGATGGAGTCGCTGGGGTCTGCGCCGCCACGGACGTAGCGGAGGTCGAGGAGGTACTTTTCGCGGAGGTACTTTTGGTCGTACGTGTACTCATACTCCGGGGCGGGCCGAACAGTGGATGCCCGGCTTAGGTTCGATGCGGTCGGCGTAGTTGCTGGAGTGGCAGTGGGGGGGTAGTTGTGCTAGTACTTGCGGGGGTAGTGGGAGGAGTTGCGGAGGCGCCGCGGGCGTAGTACGCGTAGTACGCGTCAAATTTTGCCTTGAGTTAGGGTTAATTGAGAGTTAAGAGGGAGGGAGAGCGGCGTACGTCGAAGGACTCGAAGGGCACTTCTTCCGGCTGGGGCGACGTATCGGCGACGGTGTTGAGCTCATCGGTGTTGAGCTCATCGGCGAGGGGTGGCTCTGCGGGTGGGTCGTGTTCGTATGCCCAGTCGCGGCGCGCCCCCGCGGCCACGATTGCTTGCACCTCCGCCCTCGCCCTCGACACCGAGTCCGCCACCGCCATCGACCCCCGGTCATTGTTGACCGCCTCCGCCCAACATACCTCCGCGAAGCACTGCACGGGGTGCATCAACAGCTGCGTGTCAAGCGCCGCGAAGCACGCGCGGTCGGCGAGCCATGAGTAGGGAAAGTCGAGCTCTAGGTCCGCGTCCGAGTCGGGCGACCCCAGCTCCGTATCCGAGTCCGACTCCTCATCGGAATCGATCCACGCGAGGTCGGGCTCGAGGTCGGACTCGTCTGCGAGCGAGGGGGAGTAGGGGGAGTACGGGGGCAAGAGCGGGGAGGGGGACGCGACGCGTATCTCTGGCAGCCGCGGCGGGCCCGCCGTGAGAAGCGTGGAGACGGGGAGGCTCGCGCGCCACGCGCTCCAATCGGGCAGCTCCTCAGCGCTCGCGTAGTCGTCGTGGTACATCATCTTGGGTATGGGGAGGGATGGGGTATATCGATATTGACCTGGAGGAGGAGACGAGGCCGGCGGTCACAGGCATCTCTTTCACCTTTCAGTTCTTATTATACTTTCCTCGAGGCGCTGGCCCAGATTAGCTATATCCCCACCGCTGTATCTCCAACTGGCCGACGAGCACAATTAACGTCTTGGCAGCTGAGGCGCGCTGGTATCCCCATCGAGGGAAATGAAGACACCGTTGTTGCGCAAGAGTCTTGTGGTGTTCTCCCTTTGACACAATCCTTTGAAGGAAGTTTTAGCAGCGTCGTACCAGCGTAGTGCGTAGTACTATCAGATGCCGCGCCACAGTGTGGGTCTGGTGTCTCCCACTGCCAGGCCTGCCGGTCCGCGTCTAGTCTTCTCGTTTGTCTTCTTTGTCTCGGTGCCGGGCAGATTTCTGGATTTCTTTGTGTCTTCTTTGTCGTTAGTCGCGTTCCTGAATCCTTGCCATGTCGGCAGATCCTCGCTGTCATCCACGTACGCGAGATGGCGGTTGGATGGCGGCCGATACGTTCTCCCGTGTCCCGACACGTGCGGTGCCAAGGGCGGCACTGAGCGAGGTAAAGGCCGAGACATTGGCAAGGCCGAGACGAGACATTCGTGGCAAGAATTTGCAATGGCCAAAAAAAAAAATTTGAATTCGAAATTGTCGGCCATGTGGGATGACGAGGAGCGTGTAGGTGTAAAATGTAGATGAGATAGCCCGATGTACGAGAACCAGGATGAGTATGTACGAAGATGAACGGGGAAGGTACCAACAAATGAGAGTGAGAGATGCGGGTGGATATAATACATTGTAGATTTAGTAGAGTCGAGATGTAGCGTAGGCTGTAGATGGAGAGTGTAGAAGCAAGAATGCGGAAGCGGCCGCATACACTTGTTCCGAGGGCAGGAGGGCGGACGGGAGGGAAACCGAGTATGTACCGAGGGCAAGACCGAGGAAGATATGTACGGGAGGGTGGAAGGGTGTAAGGGTAGTCGGGGTGGTGGAGGTCGCGTCGCTCATGCCTGAGGAGCATCGCTCAACGCCGTCCGGCTCTTCCTCCGAAACTTCTTCGCGAAGGTCTTCGCCCGAGCCGCCCACCCCATCCGCCCCATCACCGACGATGTCATGCTACCCTTGCTCGTCTGGTGGTGCAGCGCCCCCGCCGCATGCACCACTGTTGCCGTCCCCACCTGCGCCCCCTCGCCCTCGGGTACCTCCACCGTCGCCGCCGCCACGGACACTCCGATAACCATGTTCCCGTCGCCCCCGCCGGGGGAGGGGGATGACCGTCGACCGCGCGCGCGAGAGGCGGCGGGGGAGGAAGCCGCCCATGGCGCGCGAGAGGGACTGCTTCGGCGCGATGGTGTGCATGTGCGTGACATGGTTATGGTCTTCCTCGTGCGCCTCCGCGTCGTCGGCGGCCCACCCGCCCGACGCAAAGGAGGTTTGGCTTCCATTGGCGTTGGCGTTCTGCAGGCGAAGAAGATTAGTACGTGTCGGAGTAAGATTAATTTTAGAATAAGCAGAGAGTAAAATTAAATCGCGGGGCTCGTAAAACGCCGTCCCTCATTTGAGCACTAGGAACACACCACACACCTTGAGCTGCTGCTGGAAGAACGGCGACTTGGCGGCGATGTCGGATAGCGCGGGCGTCGTGGGCCCGCCAGCGCTGGAGCCATCTGAGGTGGCACCAGCAGACTCCGAGGTGGACAGCTGGCCGAAGCGGGTGATCGAGATGCTCCCCCGCCTGCGGCCTTTTTTCATGTTCTCGGAGGACTCGACGCGCGGGATGCCGGTGCCAGGGCGCGGGGCGAAGGTATCGGAGGCCTCCGACTCGACGGCTTCTTGCTGGGCACGTCGCTCATTTTGGGCCTCGACCTGCTGGAAGATCTGCGAGTCGCGGGTGAGGACTGGTAGCTCGTAGATGAGGAAGAGACAGACCTTCTCGAGCGGGTCGGGGCACGCGATGTCTGTGAGCTGGAGGGTTATCGCGGGGACGGAGCCGTCGGCGTCGACGTCTGGCACAGGGTCCTTAGACATTTTTGATAGGGTATTGTGGTAGGGGAGAGAGCGAGGGGTGCTAGGGGGTGGTGGCCGTCGAGGTTACTGGGAGGTCATCATGGGATGAAGCCAACAACGCAAAAAGAAATTTCCCTGCAGAACGGCAGAGTGTGCGATCCACATCAGAATTCGAAGCAGCTGTCACGTGTCGCGGTGTTTTCTCGTCCGAGCAGCCATGTCCAAGCATCACCCAGGTGAGTCTATATCTCGCATTCTTGCAGTATATTCACCCCATGTAGATTTGATTATGTGCAGGCGCCAGCCAGGGATCGGTGTGTCCTCTTGCGCGCTTTCTTTTCGCATGACTAACACCACCACGCAGCTATCGGCCGTCTGTGCGAAAAATGCGACGGCAAGTGGTGAGTTGCTCGTTACCCCTCGGAGGGTGCTTGCTGATCTTTGCAATTTTAGCCCGGTATGCGACTCGTATGTGCGCCCCGAGACCCTCGTGCGGATATGCGATGAGTGCAACTTTGGCACGTACGGTGGGCGCTGTATCATCTGTGGCTCTCCCGGTGCGTGTCTTCCCTTGTGCCTCATTTTCTCCCCGTCTGCTTGGTTCTATTCTCGACTCTATTCAATCTCGACCCTGCTCTATTACGGCGCCGCTGACTCACCCGTTGTCCAGGTATCTCCGACGCGTACTATTGTGCCGAATGCACCCGTCTCGAGAAGGACCGCGACGGCTGCCCTAAGATCGTCAATCTCGGAGCCAGCAGGACGGACCTGTTCTATGAGCGCAGACGGCTGGGTGCGTCTCTCATTTCTTTTTCTTTTTCATGTGCGACACTCACACACTGCACACAGGGTTCAAGAAGGGCTGACCTACCGGACACGCTACGCTGTGAATCCATCTAAATTTTGTTGTACCGAGTCGTCAATGTCATGCTTTCCTGCCCCCGATTTATTCGCTTCGCTGAAATGATGGCGTGCAGGTTACACCGCGTCGCCGACGAAAGGTGCTCGATGGCATTCTGGTGGCACGGTGGGCGGATACGCTTAAGGTCTTTCCGTGAGCAGACTGGAGATGACTTGTGAACGGACTGCAGATCTGGGTGAAGCGTGCTTCATCCAGAGATCGTCCATTGATCTACCGTAGCTTACACCTCAATTCACCAGGCTGTTTTGTGCGTCTCGTCTCCTCGATTCATCAGTTGGGACATTCAAGCCGCCAGTCTCAGTGACAGGAACAGAGCCAGCAGATGTACGATATCTCGGCTCCGCGTGTCGTCACCATGTTGATGTCTTCCGTTTGGTTGTGGACACTCCTCGGCGAAGAGTGTCCAAGTGCGAGGAGTCCTCGCACTTCCTTCGCCGTCGAACTTGTTTGGCGGCGGCGTCACCCACATCATGCCACCCACGATGCGCTACGTTGTCCCCGCCGCCCATGGCCACGTCATGGTCGAGGCGACTAACATGCGTGCGTGCGACGGCGCCCACTGCATGGGCATACCCTACATACATCCCCGCCGGCGGCCTGCGGCATGGGCATCGTTCACCAGACACCACGAGTCGGAGACCGGGCGTCAGCGCTTCAGTACACACGTCTCGACAGCACTTCGCCATGGACATGTACCCGGCCCGTCGCTCGCGGCTTCATCCAGCGTGCAGCCTAATGAGGGCAGCACGTCTGGGATGTGGACTGTTTCTATTTCTATCTCTGCCCTAAGAACCACCGCGAGTGGCCGACGGCCGTGCAGCGCGATCGGAGGCTCACGAATGCGCCGCACATGGGGCCGGTAAGATTTGTCATTTGAATGAACGAGATCACCGATGCCTGTCGTACACTGCGCGGAGCTCAGCTCTGCATATTTCTTTTATCATTTTTAAATTATTTTTTCGGTCTTCGTTCCAAATACACGCAAACAACCACCGCCCGCTGCCTAATTTGGGATTTCCTTGGCACAGGTTCGATGTTTCCGAATGGCTCGGTCCGCGGAAGAAGCTCGACGGAATTGTGGAGCCGACGAACGCAAAATGATATATTGACTAGCGATCCGGAAATCTGTTGATAGAGGTGGTACAGCGTGTATGAATACAGATTGATCGGTGATAAAGCTACATGTCCTTCTTCAACTCGCTCCACGGAGGGAGACCGAAGATTTCGGGCAGCTCATCCCATGTTTTCTTTCGGCCGGCGTTCCAGCATTCTGTCAGATGCGCCATACAACCGGGACAGAAGGAGGCTGTATCAAGTCTTGATAAAGCCTCGATCTTTGCACTGTCCCAATACTGCGCCAGAAGGATTTCCCGCGCCGTGCGACAGTCCGGCGTCGAAGTGGAAGAACAATCACTGAAATCCCATTTTCGGATCCATCCGAGCGTATACCCAGGCTGGAAACTGTGTTATCAAGAGCCTTTTTTGGCCTATAGCACATCTGCGAAGGTTAACCGGATGCAGAGAGGCCGTCGTTCCGTCATCTCTTTGGAACCCGTCAAAGAGTTTACGCTGTCAAATGATCAGACACATTGGAGTTTGCGTGGAACTGGAATGATTCTTACGAGGCTGTTCAATCGGACGACCCGATAGTATGCGCTGGGGAGCACACACAGGACATTGTTCTGACTGGCCAGCGCCACTATGTCCATGTACAAGCCAGCGTAGTTCTCGACGGTAGGCTTGTGTGGGTTCGGTGAATGCATGGCTTCGTCGTATTCCGCAAGAGTGGTTGGGCATCGAGACATAAGGCGCGCCACTGCCGAGTCATAGAGATCCATGAAGTCGTACTTTCGCCCAAGTCGAATGAAAGCGCCGACAACCGCTAGAGGGAGCTCTTTTTGGCAATAAAACGTCCTATAAGTCCACAGAAAGAAAGTCAGTATGCAGGTGCCTTCGGAAAGGTAAGTATACCGACGGGATATAGAGGGCCCTCAGCAGGTATTCGACGTCCACCGGGTCGTCGGCAAGCTCTACGACGGGACAACCATCGATAGTGGGCTGGTCAGCGGGCTGGGGCAATCCCTGCATGTCGCGGAAGACCGACGAGTGCCGTGCTAGGACACTCCAATGCACACGAAACTGTGTATTCGCGGCCTGCAAGATGACGCTCCCGTCGCTGTTCCACATCTCTGAGCGCGCTATGGGCTTGGTTTGTACACGTGCTGAAGGCGCGGACATGGTGGTGGTGTGTGGTAAATTTAAAATTAAGCCTGCCCGTCTGAAGCCTTTTTAAACTCCGCCATCAGCTGTCCGGCATGTTTCCGTCCTTGCTTCCACTCCGCAACGGAACATTCAAGATTTAACCGAAGTGGTGGGGTGCGAAGCACTCACCGCGCTCTTGTGGTGGTAAAAGGAAGACCTGCGAGTGATTGGCGCCCAGACCCGAAATCGGGGTTGCAAGATTTCTTCGAGTTATGTATCCATTTGACCTACGAGCAATGCTTGAAAACGATACCCGTCTGAGCATCGTCGGAGGACGATATCTCTTGTTTCCCGATATGGAAGTTCATCAAATCAGTGCAAATGCCATAGCACTGCCACCTCCGGACCTGAGTCAGTCGACTCTTGACCACCATGCCGGGTAACCTGCGCACCGAGATTGATGTGCCTCGCTGCCCTCCAGAGTCCTCCAGGCACATATTTGTGTAGTTTAATCTCAGCATCCTCCTTTGTGTCGTCGGCATCACGGTTTCAACAATACCTGTTATTATCGGTGGGTAGCAGTATCTCCCCTCCAGGTTTAAAATCAATGTCTCGTCCCAGGCCGTCGTATCAGTCAACCAATCCCACCGAGTCATCGTTGGTACCGCGGTACACCGATGTCGATGCTTTATTTGATGAACTGAACGGGTAGTATAGGTAGCGGGGAGAATATTGTGATAAGAGCTCTAACGTGGAGGACATTCACATTGTAGGGATGAATTGCAGAGCGAGCCCGGTTATTGATTGAGCACCTTTAGTTTGCTTAGACCTCGAAGTTAAAACACGCCCATTAAATCTACCCTTTCTTACCAGACAACTTAAATATCAAGATCAGCGAGCGTTAACGAGAATGTTCACTTCGTCTTTCATCGCTCCTGGTGTAATCCATATCCGTCTTTTCGGTGCATTGGTCTTCGGTCAGCCCTGTGTCAATGTACTCGGCTAGGCTTTCGATTCGAAAATCACAACACTGTTCGTCTGTCTATACTCTGCAGGCATGATATATTTCTGGGCTGAATCACAGTTGGACGATGGTTCGTGGTCCGTGAAGGCTGTCGAGGAGGGGCGGCTGCCTTTGGAGCATCCCTACTCATATGGAGGACTTGGCCGGCTGATAGAGGCTGGGTCAACCGAACCCCACCAACAGACGAATTCGAACGTGAACATCAATCTGCAAATTCGTGGCGTTTTCATTACTACAGTTGTAATGGATTATGTAGACATCCCTCGACTACTGAACGACACATTTATCTTTGACTTTATCCTTCACACTGGGTTTTTGTAAGCTTGCCACAAACGTTTTGAACTTCGCATTCCCGGCCTGTCCCTGTGCGTATTGCGCGGCGGTAAGTTTGTTGCCGACGGGAACGTTCTTGCAGAGAATGTTTTTATGGACCGTCGTTAAAACGCAGGTTATTCGTGGCGGCAGCCTGCTTGATCACGGCGTATTGCTGGGCACTGTTGGTCAACTTGGCGTCTGGGAGAGGAATATTGGTTCCACGAGGAAAGTAGCACCACGGAAACACTCGCCAACAGCCCCATTCAGTGGACTATAGTGAGACAACCCAGGGTCAGTGTTTTCAACGCTCGACCAAGAGGATGAGGTCGTACCCGGCAATCATGTCGTTCGTGAACAGCTCTGCGGCCTTTGCTGCAAAGGAAGAATTTTTTTCCGCATTGAAGAGTTGGAACTGGGAGGAAATCAGTAGCTTTTCACCACAGTTGACTGAACGCTCACCGCATTCCAGTCGGGAGTCTCCCCAGGGAATGTGAAAACTTTTTGGCCTATTGAAACAGAGAGTGAGTTCGAGCGAAATACGGAGAATAATTAACTCACCCCGCTCCAGTCCATTTGTACTCTGCAAGAAAAGGTCATCCCGCGATACCAAGTAAAGTGCTTAACAAGCTCACCGACAACATCAACCGAAGTCGGGGGCCGCTGAATTTTGCTCAGTGTTCCAAAGCAAGCGAATTGCGCCGCGACCCCGACACTGTCAGTCAGATAAAAGCCGCCAGATACCTCTGATGACGCTTCAGATCCATGTCAACGACCCAGAATTTTCTCATACCGGGTTTGGTGGTTGAAGTCTCCAACCGGGACAGTTTTGGAAAGATCGACGCCAGCAGCTAGCGAGGCTGCGCCTGCGGCATTTGTTCCATGAAAGAGTGTTACCGTTCCGGCTCCATTAGGATGGCTGACTCCGACGCCGGGCGTAGAGTTCACGTTCTTCGAGTTCCTCTCCAACTCACGCGCCTTGATCGCCTTCGCTTGCGCGAGAGTGCACGCCGTGGGCTTGGCAGATGCGGGTGGCTTCGCGGCGGACTTCGTTGGAGCCTTTGCGGGCGAATCGGTTCAGCATATTCAAGTCATTGGAAAGGAAATTTTTAGTCATACTTTCTTGGCAGACACTGCGGGCTTCTTGGCTGCGGCAGTGGTTGTGGGCTGGGGATGTAAATCAGCCGATGTTGAAGACACGAAAGTTGCGAGACATACCTTCTTAGCCGGAGCTGCGGGCTGAATCTTGACGATGCCAAGTTGAACACAAAGTACAAAACCGAGGAAGAATCGAGCGAACCTTCTTGGCGGCGGTTGTCGGCTATGCCAAGTTCAACCAAAGGAATAAAGGGGATTCCATGACGAACCTTCTTCGCGGGAGCTGCAGGTTTCTTAGCAGTAGTTGCAGGCTAAATTCGACGATGTCAAAAGATAAGATGAAGTGCAGAGGGAGAATCAAGCGAACCTTCTTGGCGGCGGTGTCGGCTATGACAGGTTCAACCAATGTAATAATGGGAATTTCACGACGAACCTTTTGGCAGTTGTGGGCTGTGGACCAAATCTGTACGATGAAATAAAGACGAAACTCTAGGCTTACTTTTTTGTCCACAGGCTTCGCAACCGGTTTGGCAACTGGTTTCTTCGCGGCAGGCTTCTTGGCCACGGGCTTTGCGACCGGTTTGGCGACGGGTTTCTTCGCAGCAGGCTTGGCCGCCGGTTTGGCGACTGGTTCTTCGCAGCAGTCTTAGCGGCAGGTTTGGCCGCCGGTTTTCTTTGCGACAGCTTCTTTGCAGCTGTGAATCCGCAGACGCGGCTAATTAACTTCTGTAGACATGGGGCGACAATCAACAGACTGGTTTCGCAACTTGACGCATTATACGAAAATAAGCTTCCATGCGTCTGGTAAAATAATATTGGAACCTCACCCGGCTTCTTCGCAACGGGCTTTTTCTTCAAAAGAACTTTGTATGAGAAATAAAAATGGAAATAGCTAGAAAATATATCATACCGCTACGGGTTTGGCTTTCACAGGTGCCTTCACAGGTTTCTTGGCAGCCACCTTTGCCTTCCGCACCTCCAGAGCCTGCGACTGCGAATCAGTTTTCGTGTTCAGGGCAGTTATTCAGTGGAGGGGCGACGCACAATTCATCTCCGGCCTGAGCATTGGGTACCGGAGGCACAACGTGTCGAGCGAGAGGAGGAGGGGCAAAGACGAGGGAGAATGGAATGCGTAAGGCTCCAACCATTTAGTTTCGTTTATTAGATCCCCGTAAACTAAACGGAAACGGTTAGAAAATGTTATAAACCGTTTAAAACAGTTTATAAACAGTATTTCCACGGATTTTTCCGAACCAGTGGATGTATCGAGCTGTCTTGGTCTTTATTCTTTCAAGTATTGCCTCCTAACATTGTGGGAATTGCAAAGAACCTTCGCCAAAACACAGCACATTCCGGCAGTAGAGCACTACAATATTAATTGACACTGCATGCAAGGTGCACACTGCAACCAGAGTCTTGATGTGCGTTGAATCAAGAAATTCAACTTGAATTCAACACGGGTGATAACCTGACATGTGAAGTGACGGTACACTCATTGAAAAAAAAAAGCACTCAGCAGAGGAGTTGAGGTGATTGTTGAGTTCAGACTGCGAAGAGCGCAAGCTGCACTGCGCATCAATGCCGAGCCATCAATCACACAATTGCCGTATTTGGATGGATCCCGCCAGTTGAGCATTTCATGACCAGGACCTGATCATTTACGGTTTTAAAGGAGCAAGAAAGGGTCAAGAGACACTTCTAGTTGCAAGAAGTTGTCAGATTTCCACCAGTAAGTCCACTGTCAGCGGATCAAGTTTCCACAACCGTTTAAACCGTGAAAAACGGTTTGTAAACCGTTTGGACCCGTGTGCAAACTAAATGGAAACGAAAACGGGTAAAACCGTGTAAAACATTTATAAACGGAAACGGTTGGAGCCTTAGGAATGCGCATGGCGAACAATTAAAATAAAAGTAGAATGGATCAACCAAAAAACGAAGAAAAAGAGTGAGCAAGGGAAAGAAACAAAGGAAAAGGCGCGCAGCCGAGAGAAGAGAATGAGTGAGTCTTTGATTCCCCAGTTCGCTTTATAGAAGCTGAGCCCGATTTCGCGGATCATAGTCTTTTTTAGCCTGTCAGTAGTACATAGCACAGTTTGAACTTTGAATAGGGATCCCGTATATCCGGACTCGAACCCAGCCAAGCGCGTCTAGGCACACAGCCTTGTATTTTAAACCTCGGTTGGTCCACACTTTGTTATGTCACTGGGACTAGTCACAGTGGTTGAGAAGGAGGCGCTGGACGGATCCGAGACGTGGAAAGTTGAAATTAGGGCTGCCGCCGTTACCCGCGAACGGCCGTCGATTTGACAACCGTTTTTCTGATTTCCAAAGCTTCGACGGGAATCTACCACCTGTTTCTAACCAATAGGACTTCAGTGCAAACAGGCATTAGATAGGTGAAACTAGCAGATCAAAACACCTGTGCCCACAAAAAAAACACCAAAACGGGCGGTTTAAAAGTATTTGAAGACCCATTTCAACGGGTCAAGAGAAATTGCAAACATGACGGGCACGGCATCCGTTCGACGGCTGCCGTTAAAACCGTTGCGACGGTCACGGGCGGCAGCCCTAGTCAACTTGAAACGACCGGCTTCATCAGGAAAACCGCGCCATAGTCGGTCCCTAGAGAGCCTTAGCAAGACGATGAGCTGCTATGAGCTGCTATGGAGTGATATGCAGCTGCACAGGCTCTCTAGCGGCGTCTCAGAGCGCTCACTAGACATCATAGCTACATGATTTGGTTTCTTGATGTTTTATCCGGAGTGACGACAGGTTGGCAGTGCGCGGACACGACCGGACTCCTGGGGATCCCGAAAATCCTGAAATAAGACGCGGTCGGAATACCAGTGGGCCGGGGAACTGCGAACGAGGCGTTTAAAACGCTAGGCCCGCGTGGCTTGTTTGTTTCGATGTTTGGTCTATTTGTTCTATCGGTACAACTATGGATTGATTCACCTACCCTACCTGACCTTAGCGACCAATCAGCCGCCATGATCTGATGTTGATCCGGGGACTCTCGTGTCTCAAATCAAACCATCCTCACCATCCGCCTGTAAAACCCGCCCGTAAACATTCTAAACCTGACTTGTGAAAACTTGTCGACAATGTTCGGCCATTGCCGGCTATCCTAAATGG
>JARKIC010001361.1:0-128387 GCA_029378375.1 Mycena olivaceomarginata | reverse complement strand
AGATGTGAGATTTTTGGAGTTTCGCAGCAGTTAGACGGACATCTTCGGGAGAAACCGCCAGCACGCTTTCGGAATGCTGGTCAGGCGCTGGTCGTTTGAGCGGATATATAGAACCATAAATCCAGCCGACAGTCTACCATACTGGAAACGACAGGAACTTAAAACAAGGGTGCGAAAGGAAAGTGCGATACGAGAGAAAGCTTATGAGAGCCTGATTCCGAGTCCGCTCCGTAATTCCGAGTTTGTAATCGTCTTCCGAGTCTAGCCGGACCCACCTTGCAAGTCCGGATCCGCACGATCAACGCATGATGCAGCTGTGTTTCAACATTAAAAGGTGAATCCCGTGCAGATTCCGAGTGGCCTTTCTCCCTACCGTATTTCCTGGCCCTGTTCAAGCGGTAAACCTGGGGATGGCCTGGCAATGTGAGTGCCAAAGAGAAGCTTTATGATCGAGGCTTATCGAGCGAGGTAACTTTTCATCCCGAAGTCTAAAACGTCAATCAGTCACAGCGCCATCAGTAGGCACATGATGGCGTTGCCAATTGCTTCCAGCTAACCCCAAAACTGCACTTTTCAAAGGAGTTCACTTGGGGCTTTGGCATCGCTTATCGCGTTTCCGATGGCCCAGCGGTGGAGCAAGAGCACTAGAAAGTAGGTGACACAAGAAACCACAGAACTCCTCCCCGAAAGCGCTCTAGAGTTTTGGCTGTAACTAAGTACTGGCTCCACAACTCTTACGGCATCTCGTTCCGATACAGGACTTGCGCCGGCGACTATGTAGGGTAAATCAACGAAACGCCTTGGCGACGCCGCGTAAATACCTATTTGCGACGGGGGCGTGGTAACCACAAGACTACCTGTCATTGCGAGATATATCAGCTCTCTCCTCCCAGGTCTATCCAGTACTCTTACTCGGTACAACATGACTTCCGGGCAGTGGTCGACCGCCACCATCGTGGCGGTTTCACTCTTATGTTTCTCTACCCTCTTCACCGTCTACCGCACCCGTTCACAGAGGGGTAACTCAAGCCAACGTATTCCCGAGGTGGGAGAATTTCTTCCTCTGCTGACTGCTTGGTCGTTCTTCGCCAAGCGTCGAGACTTCCTCTGGGAGAATTTCAAGAAGACAGGCGCGCAGATATTTCGGTTTCGAGTCCTTCGGGTACGTTCAGTCACCACATATCAAGGGCAGAATATTAATTTCCACCTCAGCATCACGTTGTTGCCATGAAAGGGCTCGAGGCCCGCAAGATGTTCTTCAACGAAAAGGCGCTAGATTTGTTTTGAAGGCGTTAAAATTTTCAGCTACACTGGGCCCAACATGCGGGACATCGACGTCGCAGCTGCCGAGCAAAGCAATCAATTTCTCATGAAGCAATTTGCAAATTTAGTGTCGAAAGAAAGGCTTGTGGACGGTGCGGTGATCAATTTTTGGGTGAACATCGACCTCATTTCCAACCAGTGCTTCCCGCGATGTTGAAGGACACGGACGCATTAATGGCCCAGTGGGGTGCCGAGGGAACGCTGGATCCATTCAAAGAACTCAACGACGTAAGCTACTGACCCTCTGATCAGGCGATGTACTGAGTGTGTGGTACAGGTCGTTTTCCAATTGATCGTTCGAATGGGCAGCTGTCGCGAGCTGGCCGAAGACCGCGACGTAGTGTCCCGCATGTCGGTTTGCCTCGACAACTTGGAAAAAAATGGGACCCCGACTGCCCATCTGCTGCCATGGTTCCCAAGCCCCGCAAGGCGGGCGATTGTCCGGAACAATCGCGCGCTCTTCGAGCTCGTCAAACCGTTCGTCGAAGCCAGACGTGCGGCGACTGAACGCACCACCGATACCATCGATTTATTGATCCAAGCCGGATTTCCACCAGACAACGTCGTGGAGGTGCGCCCGTTCTCCCCCCCGAGTCGCCGCTTCTCATTAAACCGTTGTAGCTCGTCCTGGGCGTCATCAATGCAGGCTATGTCAATACCGGAATGAATGGTGAGCTTGTCATTTACGGGGGGCGATTTGCTAACGGTCCGTCAGTGGGCTGGACCGCCATATACACCGGAATGCATCCGGAATGGAAGGACAAGCTCGCTGCCGAGTTTCAGGCTCTGCTCGCCAACCACACCGAGGACTCCTCCCTGCCCATTCACGAGCGTCTCGCGAGCATTCCGTTGAACGTGTGGGAGGCGGAGCTGCCCGTAATGGACGTGGTGATGCGTGAGACGCTGCGGATGACGATGGGGATACTGTCGCTGCGCCGCAACCTCGGCGCGGACGTCTCGGTGGGGGACAAAACGATCCAGACGGGCGAATTTCTTGCCTACCCGATGGAGGACGTTCATTACGATCCCGAGATATACTCGGATCCACACGCATTCGACCCTCGCCGGTTCGACGAGGGCAGAGAGGAAGACAGCGCGCGCCGCTCGCGTTTCTCGCCTGGGGAGGGGGTAAGTGGTCGACGGCTCAACAGGGATTATTGAAGTTGAAATTTCTGCGTATAGGTCGACACGTTTGCCTCGGGATGCGACTTGCGAAACTGGAGGTCAAGCTCGTCCTTGCCATGTTCTTTTTGACGTTCGAGTTTCAAGTCGTCGATGCCGCGGGGCGAGTCCCGAAATCACTCCCGCGGGTGGACTTTAACGATTTGCAAAGGGTGGGTGACTTGACTCGCTGTCTACCCTAATACTCATTTGAAGTCACAGCCGAGGCCCCAGAAAGGCAACCCATGCTACATCAAGTTCAAGCGTCTTCCGAAGGTCAATTAGTTATTGGTGTGCGATCTCCGAAGACATAGATTTCGTCTTCTACTGAGAATCTCGTGGTACCGCCCCTTTGGCCTTGATTTTTGGACATTAATTAGACGAAACCACTGTTCTGTAACATTTGCAGGAGAAAAAATAATCAGTAGTTTCCAATATTCTAGTCTCTCTTGACAGACATGCTCTCGCGCCTCGGTTGATATGTTGAGCGTATTTCTCACTGCAAACAATCGGGAGAAAAAAACTGTCCCAAACATATGCATAATAGATATGGATGGTGGATCGCTACAACGTTCTCGATGCACATTTTGGAGAATCGGCATAATCTCCACTGCTCAGGGACAGCCTCGCGACCTGCTCAAGTCATTCCACGCGCGGTCTGCTCAATTCATTCTTTCGCTGGCGAGTGGAGAGTGTTAAAGACCGCCAGTGTTTCTCGTTGCTGACTCGAAGACGGTGCCGAAAGTATAAGACCTTCCTGGCCAGCAAGTTCTTGTAGACCAACTCAAGCCGTTCTGCTAAAAAGGTCTTGCTATAGGAAATTATTGAGGCTTATATGTATTCCTCCATTAATAATTAATGGAGGATGTCATCACGGTAACTTGCCTCCGGCACTGTCGCTTTGTCCATCGCGTTAACGTTTTTGATTGAGTAAAGTCCCAGAAAACTTCAGGATAACTATGGGCAGCTTCGAGGACGACATATGCAGCCATGCCGTGGGTTGGGTTATCACTTCCTGTCAACAAAACATTGATATTTGACCCCGATGAACGCCTACCCACTGCCGCAGAGGATTAGTCGTTTTCGGATACCTTGCCGTCTGAACGGACGGCCGCCGCCCTTCAAATTTGAAACTTTATGGTCTGTACAACCGTTCTCCTCGGACGGAGAGTGAACCGCTCACGTCGAAAGCCTAGAGGGAGGCACTCAGGCCCCTGGTGAACATTCTCCATTTTGTTCCTCATAACTCGTTATCCAATGTCTCAACCCTGTTTTGATCGTCAGTGCAGGCAGTATGGTTGCGGATACATATCTAACTGGTCGAATGAATAACAGGGCTGGCGCAGGTCTTCTTGCAATCATTCTCCTCAATAATAACGTCCCAGTTTCGTCTCATCAATGCGAAATCCAAGCACCGTATCGGCTCGCGGTGGAATTCAGGTCGGTCATCTTATTAGTCCAATAACTTGACCTCCGAGTAACGAATACTATGCAGCCCCGCACACTGGAACTCTACGACATCCTCGGTGTCCTCCCGGAATTCCTGAAGCTCGCAAAACACATGGGTCGGAGGCGAATGTAATGAGCTCCCTGGCGGATCAAAAGTCGTCAAAGAGCTCCCTGTGGCCGACTATGTCGAGCCCGCGCCCGGGACTCCGCAGGTAAGATTAATGCGCCGTCGCAAATGTAAAGCCTCACGGTATCCCGCTTGTAATATTTTTCGCTAAACTCCCCGTAGGATCGTTCTTCGTCCCGGCACCGGAAACAACTGGCGGGACGGAACATTGGAGGCAGAACCGTGTCCACCCGCGACGAATTTGTCGAAGAGTTTTGTACCGTTACGGGGCGGCGCGACATCAAGTTCGGCGCTGCGACCTGGATGTCCAGCTTAACTCGGTATTTCCTCCCAATTCAAGCCACTCGCTGACAAGCATTTCACCTCCACAGGCCCAGCATGTGCATAGTAGACAAGTTCGGCTTCGGGCGCGTCTTCGTTGCCGGCGGTAAGCTTTTCGCTTGCTCACGCCATAAATACGCCCTTTCTCACTCCAGCGTCCAAGACGCCGCGAACCTCGACTGGAAGCTCGCGCTGGTCGCCTCCGGCCGCGCGCCAGCCGCCCTTCTCGACAGCTACTCCGCGGAGCACCTCCCCGTCATCGCCGAGATGCTCAAGCTCACGACCCGCGCTGTACGAGGAAGCCGCGGGTGCGGCGGGCGACGCAAGCGTGTGGACCCAGGCCTCGGCGCGCGGGGGCAAGCTTGGGATGCTTGGTGGTGTGAACACGCAAGGAAGCACCATCGTGCTCGCGGACGACGGGAAACAGCATGGTTCCGGCCCCGGGAGGTGCGTACGGCGCGGTGGACGCGGCGGCGGGGCGCGTGCAGGCGGGTACCGCGCGCCCGATGCGCCAGGGCTGGTCGGTGCGGAGGGGATAGTCACGCGCCTGTTCGACGTCTTCGGGCCCGCGGCGCACACGGTGCTCGTCTTTGGCGGGGAAGCGGCAATGCCCGAGGGTGTCAAGCGCGCACTGGGGCGTAGGCCGACGGGCACGGAGCACACGGTACTGGTGCGCCGTGCGGGGGAGAATGGGGAGAGCGCGGTAGTGGGCAAGGCGCTAGAGGACCGGGAGGGCCATGCGTATTGCTGAGTATGCCAGTGGGATGGCGGAGGGGGAGGCGAGCATTGTCATTGTGCGACCGGACGGGATGATTGGCGCAGTGGTTTCTGAGGCGCAGGGCATCGAGCGTTTATCGCAAGCTGATTTTCGGGTGAGAGATATCATAGATTCAACCCGCTTTCTAGATCCACACCCTATGAATTTTTAGAATCTTGTAATAAAACGATTCAGACTTACACGAAAGTGCCCGCTTGAAATATGCAAAGCCAAGGAAATGGGATTAAAATGCGAAAAAACCCTACTTACAGCCCTACCTACAACCTGGGCACCAGCTGGCGAAACCGTCACCGTCCATTCCAGCGCAAGATTAACATTGCCCTGCGCTGGCACAGCACACACCCAGCTCACCCGTCGATCCTGCTCGTCCCCGCCGTTCCACTGCGTCACGATGCCCCGCATCGACACTCACGCTTCTTTATTTGACGATTAGTGGACGTCAAGATCTGGACGAAACCGAAATAATTCATGAAAAAAAGCGACCAGTTGCCCGAAAGAATAAGATCCCGAATTGTATGGCCAGGATTCCAATTTCCGTGTTCTCGGTTAGCACTACTGGATTGTTCAACCCGTACTTGTCTCCGGCAGAAGAGCCGTAGCGAGAAAGAGAAGACAGGCACTCCAAGCCGGGCAGATCTGGTCGCCTCGTCGAGATCAAAGCGTCGAGTGTATAGAAGGTCGCTGGCACGAAGAGCAGCTGCCTCCAGAATTCGAAGCTCATAGCGTATGAGCGCCCATAGAGATGAGACGTCGAGAAGTGGAAAGCCAGAGTGACAGCAGATGAATTGAGACAGAATCCAGCCCTCCGAAGGTTCGAAGGCCCCGCGTACACGAGCTGTGGGGCCGCGAAGCATACCTGGTTGGGATTAAAAGGTAAGTGACTGCAGTTGCGTCGACGTCATTTTCATAATTACAGGTACTCATTAGCAGAGAGCCGCGGGAAGTAGCCCGCCCGAAGAGGTCGCAGTGCCCGAAACGGCTATAAACGACTCTCCCGCAGTCGCTCGCTGGTGCTGCAGCAGCAGAATTGAGATTTGAGTGTAGTGTCTCTGCGAGATGCCTCAGTCTCGCAGAAACATCGGAAATCGTGCGGGGAGGGTGAACGTCAAGTGACCGTGAAAGAAATGGTAGTAACCAGACCCACGCCGCGGCCAAGGAGCGAGAAAAAGGCAACGAAAAAAAAGCGCCATGGCGAGCACGCTGCCTGGATCGACGGTCGCCATCAATGGGATCGATCACAATGGAGAGCGGAATAGAGAGAAAAAGCGGGGAAACGCTCCCGTCGCCCATGTGCAGGTCGGCATGGCTTCCAGGTCCAAGGATCCTGTTGCCGTCCAGGAAAAAAAACCTTGTTGGAAAAACCGCATACGCCGATATTCGCCGTATCTGAGATGCGATTCGCCCTGGGTCGCCCGGTCGGTCAGTAAGTACAGGATTGGGCAGGATCCGCGTTAATAGCTGTATTCATTCGCGATCACGGCTCAAATCGATGGTTGCTGGCTGCCACGCGCACGGCGGAGAGAGGGCGGGCACATTTTGTGGAGTAAGGGGCGAGGACTGAGGACGGTGGGGAGTAAGGCTGATCAGGATCCAAAAATTGGACGCAGAGCGCACCGTCAGCGGACGGTGGCCAGCCACGTGGGCGACAGCAGCAGGGACTCGGCGCAAGACTCGGTGCCAGATAATCTGTCGATAACGATTTTGAATGTTGATATTAAGATTGAGCAGGGCGGGGACCTGACTGCGGTGCCGTGAAGCCAAGTAAGCGGTAGATAACGCGCTAGATGGCCGCGGACGTGCTCGACTGTGTTGACATTGTGGGCGTTGAGGTTGAAGTTAGGTTGAATCCCGGCAATCAAAGTTAGCCGGGCCGGGCGATCTCGTACTCAAGTTCCTCCCGCCTCGCAAGCACCTTTACTTGGTTTAGCCTCAAGTTGGTCCTCGTTGCGTCCTTTCTGCCGGAAATCGGTGCTCTTATTACAATACGCCACTCGGCGCCCGAGTCTGAGACTGTCTGGCGTTCGGCGAATCTATCTCGTCCAGCGATGGCAACTTGAGAGAGCCAAATCGTCTCCAACCGTCGGGGAACTCGACGGAGTGCACGCAGCGACGCCACCCCCTGATAGAACTCTTGAGACTCTGTAGACACCGCATCCGCTCTGGATGCTCCCCGTCAAGACTGGAACCCCATTTCTCAGCGGCGACGTCGACGGGCTTTCTTACCGGAGGTTTCTCAACCCGCGATACATATCATCTGTTAATCTAATTCAATGCTCGTCCTTCGTTTCGACTGCATCTATCTGTACAGCTTAACGGCCCATCTAGAAGCTATCATCCCTGTGTTGGCTGCACTTGTGCATCTTTCTGCTATTCAACTGGCCTTCCCATCTCTTCCCATCTTCCAAGACGCAGGATCTGCAGCCACGCTGTCACCCGCGATATATCCGGCCGATCCGACTTCCGAGATGTAATAATTATTGCTTGATTACAAGCTCGATGAGATGCTATTGTGCATTCTATCCAGGGTCGCCGTTCGGCTTCTGCTTCGCGAACGCAATAGCAAGGTACAATCTGCGCCGCTTCCCTCGGAGCATCCTAGCGACTCGGAGGGCTACGCTGCACTTGCACGCTTAATTTCCTGTGCGGAGATTGCGATTCGCGAGTCGTCCCATCGCTGTCAGTCCGGGGATCACAGCAACTCTAATGCTCTGAGTCACATCCATCTGCCGGGATCTCCGTTGGAGGACGGTGGTTGACCTCTGCGAGCAGATTGTCCGACGTCACGAAAATAGTGGGCCCTCGCGGCAGGTGCTTTTCTCCGGTGGCAGCGAATATGCATCCGCCACGGCCCTCAGTTCACGAAGTCGAAGTTGGAAGCGCGTTCGGTGCTACCATCCTTCCGTTGTTACGAAGAAAAGCTTGAGAGAAACGCAAAGGAAACGAGTGGACGATGACAACCTCGCCGGTGTTCCGTTGAACCTACATACGTCATATCTTTTGTACTGCAGTGCAGAGATAAATGGTGGACAGCAGGTATGTTCTCATGACGCGTTACCGACTGCTACCTCCGTTGACGTTGAATTGGACCCATCTGTGATTTGTATGCGATGTTCGGAAGCTTCCGAACGCCCTGAACCCAACACGTTTTGGGATAAGCAACTCAAGATCAAAAGTCAAGTCGAAGAAGTTGCGTTTGTGACGTCAGCATGACATCACCCGTCTGAAGTCTGAGCGAAGGCACAAAGAAGAATCCGAAAGCATTTCGAAAGACTTGGAATAAGTTATACAAGCGGACTATAGCTATAGTGGTGCTACATATACGATAAATTATACATAGGTGCTGACCCAAGACAAATGTTAAGACCCAGAAAACAACGCTCTATGGCGACCATCGCGCGCCAGCGCGCGCTGGAAGGTGCGGCATCCCGGACAGACGGGCGCGGGGCAGTGCGCGCGTGTGCGGGGGGCAATGGTGGGGGACGTGCATGCGGGGCCAGCATAAGATAAATACGGCGTGGCGGGGCAAGATGTCGGTTGGGTGGGGGCACAGCGGTGCGGCGCGACATGTATGTGCCGCTGCTATCTGCGGGCGATGAATCGCCAGTACATGGCGTTTGGAGGCTCGGTGCCCGGGATGGAGTCGTCTGCGAGCGAGCGGGTTAGCGGGGGACTGGAAGGACGCGCCGCGACTCACGATCTCGTATGCATTCCCAGACTTGTACGGACCGCGTACTGGGATCCCAAATCCCACATTGCGAATAGAGAGACCAATGTTGGTTCCGCTCCCATATTTTCGTGGAGACGCCGATGGTGGTCATGGAGGGCAGCGGCAGACTAAGAGACGCGGTGGGGATGGTTTGTTTGTGGAGTGAAGTGAAGTGACCGGAAGACATAAGGGGTTTTATAGTCCTGGAGCCGGTGAAACGGCAATACGCGGAAGTCCTCCTGCCCATTTTTGGATCGTCCAGATCTCGGATAGATGATGATCGCAAGATCGAATTGATGGGATTCTCGACGGTTCCACGCGCACGACGCGTTGTACCCTTCTTTGCTGCCATCCCATCCTGTGCTCGAGATGCTCAATCTTTGTCTCAAAATACCATCCTCGAGGCATTCGAAGGGTGAATACAACGTCATGTCTGGATCATCCAATCCCAGTCCCTGGTGAAAGAAAGGACAGAGTCAGATGAGCTGAGTGGGCTCCATGACCATTTTCACGCGACTCGTCGGACTCGAACCGTTGCAAGGGTCCTCTTCCTGTGAATACAGCTCAAAGACAAATTAAAAAAATTGCGCGTGTACGCGAGTAGTAACCACCGCCGTGTTGATCCATGTCCAGACTGTCTTTGTCCGTCCGAGCATCGTGTTTTGTAATCGATGCGCAGCACTTGAAAATTAAACGGGCGCTTTCGGCGACAAAGAAAAACGGCAAAATGAGTGCGAGCGCCGAGCCGTAAGCTCGCTTACCCTCCATTCCATTTCATAATCTCCGTTAATTGCGTTCGAGCCTGTTCGAGCCTTGGAAAATTGGAGATAAATCATAACGGCACGAACACCGCGTCCAACTGAGCGGTAGTGTATTCCTTGATTTTGGTGCTAGACTCCAACTAGACTCGGCGCGTCACCGCGCGTTGCCGTAATCTGAGTTACTAGACCTCGAATCGCCGATTAAAATCCGTTGATGGTCACTGTCACATCGTGTCACTGATCTGGAGGCATCACTCAACTCTCTTTCATCCAACGACATTGGAAATCGGTTACTACGTGCAAGACAAATCCCGCGGATCGTATGGCCCTGAATTTTAATTCTCCGAGCAAAATTGCACGTTACACCTCCCCGTTTCACCTCACCGCGCTCACACACTTGTGTTTCCACAGTTTCGTGCGTTTGGCGGGCTCTTCGTCCTTTTCGGCGGTAGTTTTTATGTTGCAAAGCGGATCGTGAACACCCGCAAGTCGAATGAATGGGAGAACGTCCGTGCGCAGCAGCGTAAGTGATCGTCGCTGTTCCGTTCGCTGTTGCGGATCCCGAAGCTGCGCACTGCTTAATGAAAGATTTTCAATTATATAGAGCAGGGGCATATCAGCACCCTCAAAAATGACAAGAGTTGATGAACGACGCCTGTCGGTGACCCAATCCCTGCCCAAATGTCCCCCGACAAGGCGCCTTCTCTTGGCCCCCGGCGCGGACGGCGGGCGTGCGCACTACCCCGTTGCCTACCAACGCACCCCGTCGAGACACTACCAGGCGAAACACTCGCGCGCGGCGGCATTATGGTCGAATATCTCGTGTATATGGTCAGATATCGATATCTATGCTCGTGTTTACACTTTACTGCTTTTGCTCGAAGCATTTCCGGCGCTAGACGCTAGATTTCTCCTTACTATTTCCTGCGGGAGACGCGTGGATGAAACCAATGCGCAATTTCATTCTGCGTAAAAAATCATCCAGCATCTACTTTGCGGTCCATCGCAAGAGGTTGCCCGCAATTTACTGCGCATGACTATCCATTATTCCTATCCATTATTCGTCTCGAAGGTGCAGTCCAGGCATCTGTCACGGCCGAGATTGGGCAACAACAATTAAGGTATATTAAGAAAGGGAGAAAGGTGCGTTTGGACCAACATTCAAGTCCGACTTTGACAACGGAACGATATTGGCCGCTCAGGGGCTGGAAATTTCAAGCCTCTGACAGTCTCCTCAGTTGCCATAGCGGTGTGTGTTTCCAGGGCACGGTGACAGCGTGGTCGAATTAGGATAATCGTGTAGGTCCATATGCATACGCATATGGCTGTAGCTTTGTACAAGAGGGTTGACGAGAGTCAACGAAGCACCCCAGAAAAAATTACGTGATGATTGTGGACGACCGCGTGCACCAGGCTCAGCATATAGTCGATGGATATCGTTGTAGCTTTACACCGTGTAGGTCCGTATGGCTGTAGCTTCAAGAGGTTAATATAACGAGGCTTGACATCACCCAGAAGAAATTTGAGTGATGTTTTGTGGACGACCGCTCACGAAGGCGAAGGCATGTGCACCGACTCAGGAAAGGGGCGACGGATATCGTTGTAGCTTTACACAAGTGGTTAGTACCCCAGAAAAAATTGCGGTGATGCTCGCGGACGATGCCGTGCGCGGGAAGGCATGTGCACCGACTCAGGAAAGGGGCGATGAATTATGCGGAGATGGCCTCAGACGCTAAGTACGGGAACACGGCGAGGCGAGAAGGACTTCAAAACCTGACCTTGTCGAGTGAATGATGATAGCGGTGAATCAACGAAAGAAATCAATTCAGAATAAACCGTCCATTTAACCGAATCCCGGGACACGTAGAGCATGGGCTCGTCGTGAAGGAGCGCCAGTGTGGAATTTTTCTGTGGCTGGTGAGACTTGCGATAAAGAATGGGGAAGCAGGCAATCACGAGACGTTTTGGAGCGCCCCAAACCCAAGGGTATGGAACACAAGCTGCGATCATGAGTGAGTGAATGTAATCCAGGAGCTTACGGATGAGATCCAGAGATGCTATCGATGAGTCCGAGGTATACATACACCAAGTCGGGGATAATTGAGACCATGAGAGCTGCCGCGAAAATGCGATGACGACCGGATGAGATCGTTCCCCCGTACTGTAGTTCGTCAGTCTAATCCAAGTCTAATCTTCGTGTTTGTCCGATTCCACCACCTAGAAATAGACGTACTGCCGCTCCACGGGAGAGAATCGATTATGTCAAGACACAATCGCGACACTAATAGAGATTCAGAGAACCATGATACTTGGCGGGATACAGAAAAGCAGATGGTAGCCAAGCTAAGTACAGGGCGATCGCCGTGTAGCTTCAACGAAAGAAAATCGGCACAGTCATCGTGGCCACAGATCTCTGAGCCAGGATTCTGACTCCACTTCGAAGGGTTGCCCGGGTTGTCAAGCCGATCCTCACAGACCACGGAAACGTCGTCAACAAGGGTGACCTGACGCCTCCTCGACGCTGGGATGTGTGTCTGGTTGAATAAGTTGAAATAATAATTGTTCGGAGGGAGTAGCTGGGGCGTGGGCGACCGTTTCTTCGGAACACAGCGACATCGTGCACCATACTGTACAATTACCTTGTACAAATGAATCTGGGGAATGAATCCAGTTGCCACTGGGAATCACAGGGAAACTTCGATTTGGGGGAGAGAGTGGATGCGATAGGAAGTTCGCCATCAATTTCAACATACCAAATTAGGACGCGATCAAGATTTTCGTCTTTCGGCATTTCGGACTTCACTCTTGCAAGCAACTTGCAAGTCGCAAAGATGCTCTCGTCAACCCTCCGTCGTCTACCAGGCCAAGCCAGACTCCTCTCGCGAACAGCCGTCATCCGTGCAGACCCCTGGCCCCTCCCGCACACCCCCGAACATCTGGCCTCCACGGCATCCCAGTCCGACAATCCGCCCCTTCCCCCGCTCCCGCGTCCAAATGAGACCGTGTCGACAATGCGCGCGCGGCTGGTGTACCAGTCGCGCAAGCGTGGCACACTAGAGAGTGATTTAATACTCAGCACCTTTGCGCGCGAGCACCTCCCGGGGATGCCCGAAGCGGAGTTGCGTGAGTACGACAAGGTTCGTCTACCCTTTGGTTTCTATTCTCATGGCGGAAAAACTGACGCTGAACTGGGATACAGCTGCTCGACGAAGCCGATTGGGACATATATTATTGGGCGACGGAGGAGCGCACGCCGCCGGAACGCTGGGCGGGGTCTGCGATTTTAGAAAAGCTCAAGATCCACGCGCGGAACGAGGGCAAGGTCGTAAGACGCATGCCTGCGCTGCCATAACGTGTACAATATATATACTCAATTTTAGCAAGTCAAAACAGCAGAATCCAGTTTGAGTATTTGATCCAATCGCCCCAATATTCGCCCTTGCTTTGCGCGTCGACGTCGACGAACGCAAACCACATACGTTCTTTCTGATTCCGCCCAAATCTTCGAAATGCAGGCTTCCTCGTGAATCCCGCAGACGACCTTGCTCGCGTCTCCAACTGGCTCAAGTCTCGTAGCCAAGAGGCCGATTGACGCACTTGGGACTCTCGACCTTCTTTGACTAAGCCCCGTCCTCAAACTTGAAATCAAGTCGAGTCAACCTGAACGCAGATTTCAAGCTGGGTGGAATCACCAGAGGCGCGTATCCGGCGCGGTATACGTAGCAAAAAGGGGGCGCCCGATTCGGCGCTTAATTCGTGCAGAATCTAATCCCAATCATCTACATATATATTAATCTCTGCTAAATCCTACAACATCGTGATCGCACCAGAAACTACAATATACACAGCGCCTGTTCCGCCTCCGTCTCCAGCCATCACGTCCCATCCCACATCTTCTCGTGGACCGCGCTGTGGGTTGCCGAAAAAAGAAAAGGATGCGGCCCATTAACTCAAGCGCATCCCACACGAAGCAAGATAAACGTACCTGCAGCCCGTGTGTTCGACATCGCGGCTTCCCCACACACCACCCGCTTCTACCTCCTCCCCCTACCGCAAATCTACAATCTCCAGCGCAGCCTCTCGCATCTGTACGTGCCCTTGTCTGCGTCCTGCGGGCAGTCAGCATCATGCGTCATTTCATCGGAAAGAAAGCCAAAGACAGGACAAGGAAGAACCGCTCAGCGGCGGAAGAGGAGGAAGAAGGAAAAGAGAAAGGAGGAAGGAGGAAGGGAAGAAAAAGGCACGAGACACGCACGGTATATATCGGCACGTCCGGGTGCGGGTGAAACGCCTGCTTCGCGGTGCATTTGAGCACGGTCTGCAGCCCCGGCGGGTCGGTGAGGCGGAAGATGCCGAAGCTGGGAGGCGAGGGAGAAAGTCAGTGATCTTGGCTCTTGGGGAGCACGACACAGGGAGGCGGAGGGAAGAGCACGGCAGAAATGAGGGAGGGGGGAGGAGAAGCAGCACGTAAGGGAGGAGGGAGGGAGGGAGGGAGAAGAAGGGAGGGAAGGGAGTACGAGGCAAGGAGGCAGTCAAGAACGCACTTCGGATCCGACTTGGGGGCACACACGACCGCAAATGACTCGGGGAGCATGCACTGGAAGCTCGCGTGCGTGTGCAGGTCCACGGAGGACATGAAGCACGACTGCGAGGGGTGGGTGTGGATCTGTGAATGAGGGCGGTTAGCGAAACGACTATCCAGTAGGGAGAGGAGCGACGGTGGAAGGACGGAAGAAGCAGTAGGTGGAAGGGAACGAGAGGAAAGAAGCAGAAACACCCACCCATCCCAGCGTAATCAGCCCCCGCTCCTCCGTAAACCCCAACACCCCCTCCTCCTCATCCATCGTACACGTATCGCTCGTCGCATGCTGCTTCGGAATAAGCAGCGTCTCCACCACATATCTCGTCCGCGCATTCTCCGTCGCACCCCGCACCACCTCTCGCCCCAACAACAGCCCACACGTCTCCAGATTCTTTGCCGTGTTCCCGCTCGCGATCGCCAAAAACCGGGGGAGCGTCGCGCTGGGCAGCAACACCGTCCTCACCGCGCCTTCCCCCCGTTCCGCCGCCTCTCCTCCTCGCGCGCCTGGTCGTCCCGCGCGGAGCGGGTCCGCCTCCGCACGGCGCATCTGCGCCGCAGCTGCGTCCGCCGCGGGCAGCGGCCGCGCGCGGGTCGGGCGGGGGCGAGAACGGCGTGCTGTATCCCACGGCGCTCGTAGCGGGTGCGGGTCGCCGCCGCGCGCGCCGCGCCGAGGGCCTGTGCGTGTTGTGCGCCGACGCCCGCGAAGTTGGCGTTCTCGCCCTCCGGGACGACGAACGCGGGGACGGCGGGCGGGAGGGCGGAGCCCCATGCGCCGGGGACGTAGCCCTGCGTGCGCTGGTGACTCGACATGTGCCGCGCGAGCGCGGGGTAAGCGACCAGAGGAGCGGTGCGAGGTGGTGGAGGGCGAGGGGGAGGGGAGGCCGTCGATTGCGGCTGTGAGAGAAGTTGTTAGCCGGGTATGAAAAGGCGGGGCGAGAAGGAAGAGAGAGGCAGGACGAGCCACGTCAAAATAGAAGCGGCGCGCGTCTACTCATCCCAACGAATCACCGCGCCGGCGCTACGCAGCCTCGTGTGGGCCAGGCAGCGCAGAACCAGGGATAAGCGCTCTGCCTCACGGGGGCGCAGGATGACGCGCCCGCCGTGCCAGCCTACATCGACTCCGTGCGGGCACGCAGCGAGCATCAGAGCAGTCCGCCCATCCACCCTCCCTTCCCCGCTTCCCCCCTCGCCATCTCCACAAAATCAAGATATACCCACCATCGCTCCCCATTCCCATCCTCCCCATCCCGCTCGAAAGGTCGTCCACCCCGCGGTGTGTGGAGAAGGGCATGCCGGTGCCGGGGTAGGATATCGTGCTTATCGGTCTGTGGGATGTATGTGACGGAGGGGAGGGAGGGGGGGGAAGTGGAAGGGCAGGTGAGGGGAGGAAGGGAGAGGAAGATGGGGAGCAACGGGGCAGAATGGAGCGACATGGGGGACGAGTGGGGGAAGGCAGTGATGGAGGGGTAAGGGCAGGGACAGGAGCGGTGAAGAGGCAGGCGACGCCGACGGATGTAAAGGATTATGGGCGTCGCACGATATCG
This sequence comes from Mycena olivaceomarginata, assembly GCA_029378375.1. Classification (NCBI taxonomy): domain Eukaryota; kingdom Fungi; phylum Basidiomycota; class Agaricomycetes; order Agaricales; family Mycenaceae; genus Mycena; species Mycena olivaceomarginata. Next base: position 112,635 of record JARKIC010001361.1, on the reverse strand, counting down.
GCGGCAGGGTAAGGAGTGGAGGATGGAGGATGGGGAGCGGAAGGAGCAGTCAAGTAGGATAGGTCCAAAGGCGACGTGACGGCCGCGACAACGGGGACAACCAAGGCGGCACGGATGCGGAACACGGGGAACAAGTCGATGGAGCCGAAGGTACGCCGCGTCGGGTAGTATTCAAGGTGGATGTCGAGGCGATTCCAATCCGAAAAAACCAGTCGCGCAGGCGTGGTGTCGTCCAGTCGAGTATCAGGAGCAGTCGTGTCATAGTCGTAGTCGTTCCATCAGTCCACGCGCCGCCACCGAGGGCCATCCATCGTCAGTCGATGAGTCATTCGTCGAGGTGTCCAAGTGTCGGGGCCAGGACGAGGGAGTCGGGATTGAGCAGAGTACATTTGAGTTAAATAGAGTCCAGTACGTCGGAGGAAGTCCACAAAGTAAGTCGAGCCGAGTCCAAGCCGCCATCGAGCCCAAGTCGTCCACACAAAAGCACCAACACGGATCCAACCATCGAACAGGTCGCAGTCGAGTCGCGTATCATCCAGCACATCCAGCAAAGCACCATAAAACCAAAAAACAAACACGCAAGAAAGAAAGAAAAAAAGAAAAAAGAAACCAATCCCGTCAGCGCTCCTCCTGCCGTTTCAAAAAGACGTGTCACGCACCGTCCCCCCTCCTCATCCGTGCTCTCCCCACTCCCACTCGCGCGCCCCGGCCCCCGGCGCGCGGAGGGGCATCGGCCCCGGCGCGGGGGTGCTGTACTGAGAGGACGTGCGCGACAGATGCGGGCTCGCCGCCGACGGGTTGTAATGCGAAGCCGAGTTGGAGTTCGAGTTCGAGTTGGAGTGCGCAGAAGAGCCGTAGGGCGAGGACGGGCTCGGCGCCGCGTAGCTCGCGCCCGCGGGCCGACCCGCCGTAGTTGGACGCGGGCGACGCGTAGCTCGTCGGGCTCTCCCCGTGCCCGTACTCCCCGTGCGGCTGCGGGAACGACACCCCCGCGCTGCTCGGGTACCCGTACCCGCCCCCGTCTGTGTTGGGCCGGGCGAAGCTCGGCGGCACCGGCACCAGCCCGCCACCACCTGCTTGAGAATGGGAATGGGAGCCAGACAGGGAAACGGGCACCGCCATCGGCGCGGGGCCGGGCGGGGGGATCATCGGGACTGCCACAGCGGGAGCGCCTGAGGTGGATGAATACGAGGAGGAGGAGGAGGAGGAGGAAGGGGGGAGGCCACTGGCGGCGGCGCGGGTGGCAGCTTGCGACGGCGGCCTGCGACGCCGAGGACAGATACGTCGGTTGCGGCTGCGGCTGCGGCTGGCTCCCCCCGCTCGGTGCACCGTACGTCGACCCCCCGCCGCCTCCGTAGCTAGAACCGGCGCCGTACGAGCTGCGGAACTCGGGATGCACCCCGCCGTCACCGAACCCGGCCTCGCGGTCCCTCCGTTGCGCCTCTTCACGTTGTGCGCGCCACCGCGCAGCCTCGTCCGCAGTTGCTTGGCGCGCGGCGGTGTGTATGGCGGGTGGGGCTCGTTGCTGCTGCTGTTGTTGTTGTTGTTGGCTGGAGGGAGTGAGATGGGATGTAGATATAGATATGGAATGAAAGGAAGGGAGCGGAAGTATGCGTATATGCGGAAGCAACAGGCGGCATGGATTGCAAGGGTGTACGATGCAGACAGCGGAAAACGGGCAGCAGGCGAACGAGCAAGTCGGGATTCAATGGAGAAAAGTAGACACTCACGCGTTGGCCGCCATCGCTGCTGCGGCCTTGAACAGTGGGACCGCGTCCGCAGTCGACCCGCCCGCGCGCGTATACCGCTCGAACCGTTCCACCAGCGCCGCCTTGAGCTTGCCCAGATTCTCGAGGATGTCCTCCCCGTTCTGCGGCGCGCGTCAGAATCCACTTGAATAAATGTAATAGAGACTCGAGACACCCACCGCCTTCAAATTCCTCTTCTGCTCCGCACTCAACCCCGCCTGATAATCCCGATGCGTCGGGATCGTCTCCACAATCAGCGTCGCCGCGCGCGCGTACTCGATGAACGCGCGCTCCATGTCCAGGCCCACCGCTTCCGGTCCCCCGCCTGCGCCCCCGCTACTCCCACTTGCAGAGTTGGCGTTGGACGAGGCGCGCCCCATATACGCCGCGCCCGTCCTGCGATGGCTCTCCGCCACGCGGATGTAGTGCTTCAGGTCGCGCCCCGGCGGTGCGGCGGTCTCGGCGGCGGCGGCGGCGAGCTCGGAGATGGTGGCGGGGCGGGTGGTGGGCATCCCGTGGTGTTGGCTAGACTTTCACGTTGAATGTAGACGTTGAATGCAACTGTAGATTAGATGGTGAGTTAGACGCTGTTAGACGTTAGAGTGAAGCGCAGTCGTAATCTGTAGCCGAGATCGTCGCGAGGCGGCGCTTAACAGTGGCTGTGGCGGAACGAAATAAGCCTCGGCTTCACCACCGGAATTTGCCGCCGCCAACCTAGTAGAAGCTCTGATTCCGCCAAATTCGACGAAATTCGGACGTCCTCATGGATCCTGCAGACGACCTCGCCCCGCACTGGAAGGAGAAACCGCCGGCCAATTGGCTCAAGTCTCGTAGCCAAAACGACCTTCTTTGACTCGAAAGCCCCGCCAATCAAGCCGAGTCAACCTGAACGCAGATTTCAAGCTGGGTGGAATCACCAGAGGCCAAGTGCGACAATTGTGTCCCCCGCAGCCCATGACTTCCTGTGCGCCTCCGATGCCATTGGCATTCCGTTCAGCGGTAAGGGACTTTCACTTATCACGCGTTTTCGCGAACTAAGTGCTTTCCAATCCCGCTAGACGATATTCAAGGTAAGCTCGGATAATGTTTGAAATTAGGTCAATACTCATTGCATCAACAGGCACACTGGCAGGCGTAGTGACGCCGCTACAGGTCCGTCACCCTCTCCATTCCATTCCTCCAAACCGGCACTAACGAACGTTATCTATCCCTTCCCTCAATGCAACAATAGCTTACGTCCACTCCGTGATGGAGATCCAGCACAACCTCTTCCTGCACACGAACTCGCGCGTCATCTTCGAGGGCAACAAGGCCGTCGGCGTCGCGTACGTCCCAGCAACCGCGCGCACCAGGGGAAGAGCCTCAAGACTATTGTCAAGGGCGCGCAAGTGCGTCGTTGTCAGCAGCGGCCTTGTGCGTGATTATTGAGTGAACCATGGGAATACTTACTTGCAGTCTGAAAACAAAACTCGAGAATGCTTCCGATTGTTTCCGTGCTTGAATTGAGATGAGTTCCTAAGGAGACAAGTTTATTCGGATGTGGACGTAGCGCCTAGTTACAAGACATAGTGCGGGACCTAACTATGACCGCTGAATCCTCCTTGTACGAAGACATCGACCTGCCTAGCACCTTCGCTGCAGTCAAGGATGCTTCATCCCCTGCATTTCTTTCTAGGTTCCCTGGCAGTGCTGGTCACCGGTGAGTAATTCAGCCCATGTGCCTATCGTGCGCCTCGACGTTGCATGCAGCCTCTGCTCGTCGAAGCCCGAGATCTGCTCCTCCGGTTCATGGGGTTCCTCTGTTTACCAGGAACTTTTTCCGTGGAACAATAATTCCAACACGACATTTTCGTTGCTGAACGCAACATGTCATTCGCAGTGTGATACCGTGCAACAGACATTCAAAGTGCGCCATGGGAGAATAATTCTCACGTCATTCTGAATTTCTGACACCCAACAAAAGAACTGCACCGCGACCGCACCCCCCATTTCGCAATGTCTTTGCACCGATCACATCGGCAGCGGGCTTGACAACTGTGTTTCCTGCATCGCTGCTGTCACCGACAGCAAAACTCTTGAACCTCACTGCGAAGCTCGGGCTTCACCGTGCGTCGCGTTCGCGTCGCATCTTCCTACTGCCATCCCTCCTGATAAGTAATAACTTCTGCTTCTTTCCAGATTGGTACTCGGATTGCCAGATCAACGGGCACAACGTCTCGCAACCGCAAGTCAACACAACCTCGGGTCTGGCTCTGGCCGCCAGTTCCGAGTGCAGGAACGTCTCTCTCGAGTTTGCGGCTTTGGGGGTCCTTGGGGCGATTATGGTCTCGTTTATTTCGTGCATTTTATAGATGCAATTCAACCTGGCCTACTGTATATATGAGTAGTACCTCTGACTGCTGGCCTACTTCAGAACACGGTCTCGATGCTGTGCAGTACGAGGATCCTGATAACAAAACTCAAAAATCATTGACTAGTTTTACTTGAGTCACAAAATATTTCGATTCTTGGTCGTGTGTTGGTTCTTCCGTCATTTCGTCTTTGCCGACCCGAGTAACATTCCCACGGTTCAATAAATGTTCGATCGGACATATGACATAGTCGGCCGATGAACAGCAGGCTCGAGCAGGATGAAGTACCACATCTTGACACAAAGAGAAAACTCTATTTGCTCAACGAATGGCGAACATATAAAAAATACGGTAAGTGTGGATACTAATGACACGACGAGATCAAATACATTATTTGGCCTGTCATAGACGTGTCGTGCACAACCTCCTGCCGTCCCATCGCTTCTCTCGAGCTCGAAAGAAAGATTTTCTAAATCTGTGCCCGCTCGCGAGCAGACCTGCGGTAGTGATACCCAAACTCGAGCTCATGAATGTCGCATGGTGCGTGAGATGATACCATAGCTCTATTTACATCGCCTCCCCGTCCGACGCAGGTTCTCGGGAACGTCGAACGCGTCTTCCCTGGGGCTAAAATATTATCTACTCTATTAATTGCGCTCGAGTCTGCAGATTGGGGGCCTGCATCACCAGTCCCTCTTTGGTCACAGTCAACTTCCCTCCGCTTAGCATCCAACGGAAAAGAGGCACTCTAAAATTCGGGTACTTTCTTCCCGTCATACGATTCGGTTACGGGATCCTTCGTACTCGAATTATTGTACCCCGCCTGCTCAATAGAAATAAAACGGTGGTGGTTAGTGGCTGCAAGAGTCCATAATAGAGATGGGTACTCACCTGTGGGACACTCCGAGTCGGATCTACTGCTTCCACCGTTACGCGGTGAACATCTGCGTTACGTTTAGCGATGACAATAGTACGGCAAGCGAGACTCACGGATCCCATCCATGCGCATCCCGCCGTTGATACCGTTCCCTTCCGAGGTAGAACGCCCCGATCCACTGAGGTTCAGATCGTGCTGCCGGAGATTGAGGTTGTAAAACAGCGTCAAGAGGTATAAAGGGCCGATGAGATAGCAGCAAGCCGTTGGCACTGAGCATAATATTGTTGAGACATACGCAAACCACCTGGGCAGACAGAGAAGAACACACCATTGCTATCGTTTTGATGATATACGAAACGAGGGTGACGATGGAGACGACGCTGGTGGTGGAGCCGGTTTGGACCGTTTGAATGATGAGTCGGTTGACCAGACTATAGAAGGAAAAGGAATGGATTCAGTGCAAATATGTGAGGGTAAATTGGCTAAGAATTACGATTGTGTCCCTTTGAATCCGATCTTCAGCGTCCGCAGCTTCCAGATCAGAGCGGATGCGATGGATATATCTGCGCGTATTTATTAAGCTGGAAATGTTGAGAAGAAATGAGGACGTACCTGCCATCGCCGTTGAGATTAGCCATATAAGTGCTGATATCTCGGCTTTGTCTCGCTGGGAGGGGGCATTGATCAGAACGTATAATGGTAGAAGTGCACTGGAATGAACGCGCTCACAGCGGAAAATGCGCTGAACATCTGAATCGTGACAGCGACGAAAATGGAGCCTGCAAACTGATATAATATATGCAAGTCAATCATTGAGTATTGGTCCGAAGAAGCCAGGCCAAACTTACCCCAAGAATGACGAACGCGGATAGCACCATGCAAATCACGATGTTTTTCGAACTGACGGTGGCGTAAGATAATCCTGACAGGCCAGGGCGAGGAACAGAGAGTGGGTCAACTCACAGAGTATAAAATCGATGGATGAGGAAGCTGTTGACGACGACCCCCACACAGGTGTTCATGGTCACATACATCGGAACGGGCCAATACTGATGAGGTTGAGTTCTACCGAGAAGTATGCACCGCCGAGGAAGCACACCTGTTTTTGAACGCGCTCTGTGTTCCCTGTCAGTGGTACATATTAGTCTGGTTCTCATCTAATACAAAACGACGCGTACCCCAAAAGGTAACTGTAGGCTGCGAAATGTCTCAACCAACGAGGAAGGGCTAGATGAACAGAGATACGCACCAAGTAAATGTTGCATAGTCCGCTATAAGCGCCGCGCCGCAAAAGAGCATACTGCACACGACGATGGCCTTGCGGCTTATGGGGTCCTTGGGATACATTGCAAAGTATCGGTATGCCTGATTGAGCACGAGCCCGGCTAGGATGGAGGCCAGCCATGAGCCGATCAGGATTGACCTGAAATATAACAGTAATACCATCAGAAGACAGAGATGAGAGTAACAGTAAGATTCCCGTACCCGAATGGGTCGTCGTATACACCCATCAAAAATGAAGTCTGCCGATACAGAACTGCGGTGGTTCTTATAAACGGGCGGCTGAAATGTTTCGGAATTACAGGGGCTTTCGTTAGCGCCTCAACCTTTCAACGGAATTAGGGGTATTTGAGAGAGAAAAGTTTCCCCTGTTTGCGAGGACAGAAAGGAGGAGTTGCATATTTTCCGCCTCCGCCCCTTTACCAAATTGGGATTTGATCGCGGCATCTTTCGGCGCAGGACTTTTGCCGTGATGTGCCGAGCAAGCTGCCGCTACGGCGCCGTTTCAGTTTGGACAGCGGATTCGGACAAGTCCACGAAACGAAGAAAAAAAAAAATCTACATCAAGTGTTGGAGAAGAAAGGCTTAATAACAATTCTAGGGATGTACAATGCCGCTTGTATTATACTATGAACGACTGTCTTCACAAAAAGCCGTGAAAGGTCGGTTTACAAGACTAGTATTATACTACTTATATGATACTGCACGATACTTGATACTTGCTGCCCTGCAGCGCTCCTGCCCCCCGCACACCTGCCCGCCACTGCGCTCCTGCTCGTCCGTCGTCACTGCGCCTGCACCCGCACCCGCACCCGCCGCCCTCGCTCCCTCCTCTGCGCTCTGCCCGCCTCCCCGCTCCTGCTCACCCCGCTGCTCTTGACTGTCCGCGCCTCTACACCCTGCACCTGCACCCGCGCCGGCACCGGCACCAGCAATTCCAGGACATGGAAATGCACACATACCTCGTAGATTCCACTTGCTCAGACAAGCACTGTAGTTATGGTCAGATGCAGCGCATGTCGACCCAGGCAGGCACACACCTTGGATCTTCACTGTCCCCCCGCCACTCCCTCCCTCGCACACGCTCCTGCTCCGCTCCCGCTCGCCGCTGTGCCACCTCTACACCTGCACTTGCTGACCGCCCCCAGCTCAAACCTCCATCACACCCACCGGCTATTCATTGGTTGTGGCCTCGCCGGTGTTTCTGTTCACATACCCACATGACCTCGGCGATGATGATGCAATGGAAGGCGTTCGCGATGGAGGCGTCGACGCCGACGTCAAAGTCGATGGAGCGGTTGGAGACGCACCAGAGTCTCGATGCCACCGGCGAGGGGGAGGGGAGAAGTCGACACCACCAGCGACTCGGCGAGGCGAAGGGCGAGGAGACGGCGGGCGGGAGGGTGGACGGCAGGGTCTGGCAGGGTGGTGTCGCGGGTGTGTTGGGGAAGAGAGAGGTAGCCAAACAAAGCACTTGGGCTTCGGCTTCAGATTGTTGCCGATGTTCGACGTGCCGTCGGCAAAGGCGGTGCTCGTCCAATAAGGTAAAGGGGCGGAGGCGGAAAGTATCGAGTGGAAAGGAGCGCATGTGCCAACAATCCCAAAGCGGTCTCTCTTGGTGTGCGGTTGTAATCGGAGGACGGATCGAGGGAAGAGACTAGATTTGAAATGGCCGACCCTCGCTTGGAGACCCTGAGCGGGGGTGGGTCATATCCGTCATTGAGATATTCATAGAGGAATTGAGAGAGCGCCACTGCCCCGACGGCCGAGCGGTAGATTATAATTATTTGGCCTGAAATTTATGGCTTCAGCTTAGGGGGATTGGGATGATTGTTAGGCCGGATATATTTTTGGAAAGTACACAGACCGTGAATGGAAAATCATGCAGGGTTAGCTCAAGTTCTCGAAAAGAGCCTAGTTTAATCCTGCCGAAACCGAGCTGGTGTACAATTGCAAGTTCTCAATGTCCAAAAGTACTTGACCCTATCTATATTTTGTCAGGTCGGTTAAAACTGAGCATGTGGATCACATTGATATATTGGGTAGAAAACTTGTCACTTTGACGAAAATTCGTCGGCTGGTTTGTGAAAGCTCGTTACTCTCCGGGCAATGCAAGTCTCCAAGAAATTCGTGTCGCATTTGAAGAGCAGATGAGAATTATACAGTGCTAATTGTAGATGATAGTAATATTTCAATGGGCGCTTTAAGCGCGCGCCGTGCGCCACCGCACTGCGCGACGCGTGCTGCTTGCTCGACATTTCGAATCACCTTGGCTGCGACCCGCGCCATTTTAAACCCGTGTAGTCGTGGCCGCGACGCCATCGTGGTCCCACTATCGTTTCCGCCTGTTCTCCGAGCGTGAGGATCTCTGTAACCCTCACCCACCCCATGCCTAGGCCCATTACTGCACCGCTCGAAACGCGCCGTAACAAATGTTAATAACAGTGAGCGGTTGACGTGGCATTATTCATACCTGTTAGCACCACTTTTGTTACTAACTGTTATCAACGTGTAAATAATGGTTATTAACACTGAATTACTACTTCAGGGCTGCGAATAATTCCCATTCCCAAAACGCGCAACGACGTGGACCTCCTCCCTTGCTGCTGGTGTGGTCCAGCGTACTTGCTGTGTCGATAGAGGATTTCGTAGCGATGGGATCAAGTCCAACAGGGTTGTGTAATATGTCCGTATGAGTCAACGACGAATGGGCATCTGAGTTCATCCAGCTGTTATCAACCGGGCAACGGCAGCAAGGGTGGGTTGGACTTGAAGTGCCTTGAATATCTTCTGAATTGCCTGAGCTAGAGAGTTGTTCACAGGTGTTCATAGCTGTGTTTTGGTCGACTGCGCTAGGGATGCGCCGCGGTAGTAACTAAACCGTGTGATTTCCGCGTCCAATGCCGACTCGGCTCGATAACAAACCAAGTGCAAACATGTGCCGCTTGCTTCTCTACTACTTAGTAGTAGTAGTAGTAGTACACTACCACCACCGACGCCGCCGCCGCTTGATGGTGATCACAGTCTCGTTTTCCTCCATTCGATCGGCGCCTCTTCCGATTCTTCTGCCTCGGTATCCTTTATAGGCTCCAAGTTGGCCCCGGCGCTTTCAAGTGCCGGGATAACTAATGGAACCGATTTCCGCAAGATTTCCGGGGTGTCGTGATTCTAGGCCACACACTTGCCACACCTACGTACTACAACAATACCCAAGAGTATTTCCCCAACTGCATATCTTCCGGATGGCTTACACATTTACCGCGGTCCATGAACCCTATCGACGCAGGATCCGCGATATCGCTCCGGGAGTCTTGTCCTGGGTTATCCTGGATATGCCGCGCCGGCACTGGGTGAATTTCGTTCATCTTCCGGGCCAAACGCCGAACGAGGACGTGAAGTCGGCTATCTCCCATGGCTAACAACCAGAAGGCCGTCTCATTCTGCGCTGGTCATCCGCCTCCCTCAATTCGTTAATGAATTACATACATTCTGAAGCCATATGCCTTCTTTGGATACAGCGCTTCATTCCGTCTTTTCGCTCTCTGGGCTGCGGACTTGGTCAATTTGCCGGGGAATCGATGCGCATAGGGATGTAAGAACGACTGCTATTCCCAAAGCAGCTCTGGACCCCCGTACTGCGCAGAAGCCCGGTGTACTCGTGCCCCGCCTTGCTCTCGTCTCGACCGACGAATAGAAAGAGCCCGTTTTCAGTGAGCCGAAATCGATAGACATGATATTACACAGATGAATGAATTTTGAAGCAAGAGTGGATGCTACAGCTTGAAATCGAGCACGCTGAACATGGCGCGCTCGAACGGAAACTCCCCTCCCCACTCCTCTACATCTCGCCGACTTGCCTCCAGGGCCGCCTCCAACTCTTTCAGCGCGGCGCTCCCCGCTGCGTAGTCCACTGCTGCCCCTCCCTGCATCTCCTCTTTGCAGCTCTACGGGAAGGAGGGGAATCAAATCAATTCGCTGGAACTATCGGGTTAGCGCAGCCTGAGGCTTACCTGCAATCCCTGCGCGAGGTCCGCATCGGCCATGACCAGTGCATACGCGATCTGGCCTTCGGGCAGCCAGCGGTGCCCAATCGTGGACCGCACCACCGCCGCCAGGGGCTGAAGGCTCGCGAAACCGAGCCCGCTCCCGTACAGCATTCGTGCGCGGGCGAGGCTCGCGAGAAGCTGCGGTGCTGGTGCGTCGGGTCCCGCCTCGGAGAACACGGCTGCTTGAGCTCGGCTACGGCACCGCCTCCGCTGCGGTGGTGCAGGCGCGTGCGTGTCGATGCGAGGAAAGCGGCAATAAGTCCGGGGGTTTTGATGAAAGCATGTTGCGCAGGATTGCGCGCAGGCTGTTCCACGGCAAGGCATGAGATGTGCAATTCCACGGTGCACGAGCGACACACTCACTCCTCTGGACTGGCGTTCACCAAGACTACGTCTGCCATCATGTTTCTAGGGGATTGTCTTCAGAGCGTGCTAAGGCGCGCGCCGCAGGGTACGCACACATGGCCGATGTCTTACTGGATCATTGTGTTGTCGGTGTAGATCATTCTTTCTTGTTTTTAGTGGGTGTGGAAGGGGCTCGAGGGGGAAGTTTCTCAGCTGGGAAGACAGGCATCATGGGGCAAGTTATAGCTTAATTACCTTGTGACTCCCGCCGGCTGACTGGACAGAGTTTCTGCCTGTTTCAGCCTTTTCGAGGCGATTCGGAGAATCGGGGACTATACGACATCCGCAAGGAGAAGTCGGGGATTTTCGTTTTTGCCGGGGCAGACGGATTAATTGTGTGGCAGGTCCACAGTACACTCGGAGCTGTCAAACAAAAGGGTTTGCGGTATGGTAGGCGCGTGATTGCCATGTCGTACCCCGAGTTCTCTGAGGTCGACGAACAGGTAGCCTTCGATGTTGCGCAGCGGACATGACTGAACGCCCGACGCATATTCCGACAGGTCGGGGATTAGCGCCGAGCATACGTTGTACTTGAATTTCTCAGCAGCACTGTTCTGAATCCGTTCTCGGAGCTCGTGGGGAGGTGGAAGGAAGGAAGGAAGGATGTATTACTGCAGAGGTCCCAAGCAGGAACAAGCAGGTACTGTACCGACATACAACGCGTCCATAGTCGTATGCTACAGTCATCAACGGCCCACTCGCTGTGAAAATCCATCTACCTCGTAACCCGAAGCAACAGACCTCTCACTGGCTTCATGCCTCAGGCGCATGGTAACCCCTAGTGAGTATTATGATATCCGTTTATCCGGCGGTGACCGCCGCGCGGTTTTATCTTCAGTCCCTAACATCTATGCTGTGGCGTCGCCAGAATTTCAAGGTAGTGGTCAATCAAGCCCGGCGTTTATTCACACCGGGTTCCAATCACATACCACCACTACCATCCGGTCACCGCAACACGAGAGAACATTTCCTCGTAGTATGCTGGCCGAGACTGGCTGGGGATGGGCTCGGTACACTTCCCGAGGGGTCTCTCATTGAAATCAGTCGCTGCTGTCGCCGTCGCCCCACCGAGAGGCCGACGAGAATGACGACTGCGAGCTTAACAGCCATGTAGCGCAAACGAGTTGATAATTCCTCGATGTATGTGGCATTGGTCGGATAAAGCACAGCGAACTGTTCATACAACGACGCCAGGACTTGGGACCAAGATGATCGCAGTGCGCACATACTAGCTGTGCATTGGGAAGCATGAATGGCCGACGCCATATCTCGCTTGCCTTCGCAATCAGCGAGCTGCTTCTTGTGTATCTCCCATTGAAACTGCCTGGAGCACATCTACGTCTCGTTATGAAGAACGGGACTCAATTTTGAGCATCGGAGGATTGTACGGGAGAAAACGGACGACGAGCAGGATACTCCACATCTGTGGGGTACTGGGTGAAATTGTCTGTGGAGCGCTCCACATAGTCGGACCGAGTGGAGCCGCTTTCCCCATACCTCGAACACGTGCACGTGTCCCTCCTACTCAGTCGCTGCAAAATCTTGCTCTGATTGCTATTCATCTGCCGCAGTTCAGCCACATCCAGTACTTCTATCCACTGTTAGTCGCAAACACGTGTCCCTTCTGCTCGGCAGCTGCAAAGTCTTGCTCTGATTGCTGTACATATGCCGCAGTTCAGCCATCCAGAACTTCTATTCTAACTTCAACAATTTATCTTCGCGGTTTCTTGTCCGCTAAAATGCGTCCTTGGTTGGGATGATGGTCAACACAAACATTCACAGCAAATGATAATTGCCTATCTGTCCATGACATTCATGCATGGACCGCACGTCCTCGGCGAGATCTGCTCGAATGTTATGGAGAGAAGCCATCCATCCTATCCATCCTATTTCAGGAAGCCGATGCCATTCTGTCATATCCGTGCCTCATTTCTCGAGTTCAAACCACCTCACGTCGCGAACACCGTGTAGTTGGACGGACTGCTCTCTAAGTGACGCGGGACACCTGTGTTGGAGCTGAGTCTGATCCGTCCTCGGGTTCGTGTCGGTTCCAGTCCAGTATGTCATTGGAACCCGAACAAGATGAGGATGGTAAGGTTGATATGCTGGTCCAACCGCTGCATTTCTTTCGAGTTCCGCATTCCAGACTGCGCCTAAGCCACTACCACATCTTGACTTCGTATGGCAATGGCAGAAGTGGACTGTTTATATCGAAAGCCCAAACCCCTTGGAATGGCTGCTCTGCCGCCGCGTTGGGAGAACTTTTTTTTCACAATGATGAATGATATTCCCCCAATTGCCGCAGTGAGTCAGAGGAGGGCAAAATTCCGGTTTGACCTGCGAGGCTCCCAAACCCGCCGAAAATTAACGTTAGAATGCCTATTGGTTTTCTCATACTTGTTGTTGGATGACATACGACCCTGGGGACAATTGGTTGCTCAGGTGATCAAGTGGCTGATGATTGCAAGTATCCGTAGCATACATTAGACGCCATGTATGTAGTACGGGCCCCGGCTGTTTCTTAACGGGACCGCGCCGGAATATACCTACCTACCTACCTGCGAACGCGGTGTCATCATTCAATCCATGGAAGTCTTTGAAGACGGGTTGGTCCGAGCTTATTCTCAATTCGAGCCCAAGTGTCGCTACTCTCAAGCGCCGTGCGCTCCCCTTTGGGACTTGGAATGAAATAGAAAGACACGATGATTGCATGCTCGAAACGCTGATATAGATCTAGATATGACAGTCTGAGCGACACGTCGACTTAAAGCGGGCTTGAGATGTAAATGCAATGTCGATCCAACACTTCTACACGCCCGTGGATGCAGGCTCCGAAGGTACTGCGATGGTTCTCCCGATGTCAGAAGTCATTTTAAGCGCTCGCGCTTGTGGGATTCAGGACGATGATTGACAAGATTGACAGATACATAGTGAAGGCTCCGAAGCTCTCCTAAATCTTAGTTAGTCCTAGTGGGGATGAAGACATCAACACGGCAAATAGATGTGTTGAATCCAGATCACCAAAAGATCACCGAACTGTTCTGACGGCCTTTCGATCTTCTGATGTTCAACTTGGATATATCACTCTCGTAAATGACTTCTCAGGCGGACTACACTCGTGCTTCGGCGACTGCTCATGGGGTTGGACTTTCTCCCAGAAGCGTGTCTCAAAGAATGGAAATGTACGATGGTGCATGTCTGTCATTGACTACGCCCTCTGCGATCCAGCCGCCGCCTGTGCAATGGTCGAGAACTTCGAGGTGCTGCCCGTCGGTCCATGGTCTGATCATGCACCGCTTGTGCTGAAGATGCTGGTACCGGACACCCCGCCGCCTGCAGACCCAGGAGCAGGATACCTGCGGGAGAAACTTCGAGAGTCGAAAGAGAGCGCGGCACATCTTGACGTGCTCCTACGCGAGACCCTGAAGTCTAAAAAATCGCCGGCAGAGAAGCAAGCGGTGTTCTATGGTCCTATCTGTGATGCCGTAGGCCGGACAGGTGTACAGGTTTACACTGACGGCTCATGCTTCAACAATGGCACACCCCATGCCCGCGCTGGAGCGGGTGTCTACTTCGGTCCTGGAAACAAAAATAATGCCTCGCTCCGAGTTCCTGGAGAACAATCTAACAATCGTGGGGAACTCTTCGCGATTCTATATTCCTTGTCGTCGGCAGAGCCGGACAAGAGTCTTACAATCTATTCTGACTCGCAACATTCTATTCGCTCGATCGTCTATTGGGCTCCAAACCGTGCTGAGGCTGGTTGGAACTGTGCTAATGCAGACATCCTGTAGGATATTGTGTCATGGATAAAATTCCGCACTGCACCGCTGCGATTCATATATGTGAAGGCTCATGCAGGCAACTCCCACAATGAAGCAGCGGATGCGGCGGCCAAGGCCGGCGCGGATCTCCCCTGGTTCCTGTCTATATACCACATCGGGCAGCAGTCCCCCCCCTCCGAGAATCTGCATCTTCCATGCCAAAGGTCACCTGCGACATCTCCGAATCCTCGTCTCCGGACCAGCCCGCAACGTCTCACGTTGCCGCACAACCCGCACTTGATCCTCATCACTATGCACTGCATCATGGGTGTGCCCTCCATCGCCAACTCCAAAGGTCAAACCTGGACCGTCTGACGGCGGCGTCGTCTAACTCTGCTGCTTTTTGGAAAGTCTACAGGAGTATGGCTGATCCGAAGCCACGAGCTCCGGCGGTCTCCCTTGCCGATCTTGCTGAGTGTTTTGAGAAACGGATGAACGCTCAAGACCCTGCTCCCAAGGAATTTAATGCTGAGTATAAGCGTGCAGTGGAGGAGTATGCAGGAAGCATTCCTACCCCGTCTGGTGTTCCTGAATCCGGTGACCGGACCTTCAGCGAACCAGTTACTGTGGATGACATTGAGTGGGCCAAGGACCACCTGAGGAGCCACTACAATACGGCCACTGGGATTGACAGGGTTCACTATCGCGAAATCATGGCAATTGAGAACGATGTTCTCTGTAGGCTCATCAATGAGTGTGTGGACAATAACGATGCACCGTTGGTATGGTTCACAACGGTTATCGCGGCGATCCCGAAGAAAGATAAACCGCTATCTGAAGCGGACAGCTATCGGACAGTGGGCCTTGAAAGCTGCTTTCTAAAGCTTGTTTGCTTGCTGATTCACAAGCGCATCTACTCCTGGGCTGAAGAGCGAGGCATCATCCCTTCTTCCCAGAATGGCTTTCGTGAAGGATACCGCACTAACAATAATGGATTTGTCCTGCGGTGCATGGTTGAGCGCGCGCGTGCAGAGGGACGCACCTTATGGGTTGCATTCCTCGACATCACAAACGCGTTCCCGTCTACTAACCGGGACATGCTATGGCTAAAGCTCTACAAGATGGGAATCTGTGGCAAGCTGTTTGACTGGATGCGCATGCTGTACGGTCGCATGGAGTATACTGTGGCAATGGATGGTGCACACTCCGACGTCTTTCACTCCAATATTGGTGTCTTGATCGGTGATCCGGTTTCCTCAACATTCTGGGACCTGTTCTTTGCCGACTTCAAATTGCACCCCGACCCGGACGACGTTCTGCTCTTCAATGTCATTATGTCGCATCTAGAGCACGCGGATGACATGGCAATTGTCTCGTATACTCCGGAGGGACTGCAACGCCACTTGAACACCTTTGCCCATTGGTGTGGCGACAACTTCTTGCAGGCCAACGCACAAAAATCCTGGGTAATGGTCTTTGGCCCACTCCCGAAGGATGCTCCTATCTTCACGTTGAATGGCAGAGTGGTTGGATACAAGGACCACTTTTGTTATGTTGGTGTTACCTTCCAATCCACGGCACGCAATATCTTCTCTGCTCATTATACTGCTAAGGCCTCTACGGCGCGCAAAACTGGGCATTCGGTTCTGGGAATCGAAGCCTATATTGGAGATATACCCCCCAAGGAAGGTCGGCTCTTGTACATGGCATGCATCGACCCACATCTCATCAGTGGCGCCGACATGATCGTTGACGTTGTCGATGCTGCTCTGGCTCTACTAGAGGAGGTGCAGACAATGTTCCTGAGATGGCTACTGGGCCTGGGGCCCAACTCAATGCGCGCGCCTCTATTCACCGAGCTTGGTCTACTTCCTATACAGTACCGGCGCTTAATTCTCGCTCTCCGATATCTGGGTTACCTTGCCGCACTACCACCCACTCACTATGCGCATTTAGCGCTGGAAGACTCCTATAGTCTCTACAAAGCGGGAGGACAGGGCTACTGGATGGACTTGGTGTATGCGCTCGGTAAACTCCCCAACCCTGTCGCGTTGCCTGCCCTCCCTGCCCTGACACCCGACGCGTGCTCGGTGCTCGGAAAAGCTGTATACATTTCGGCTATGAAATATCTGGAGGGAGAAATATTAAATTCGACGCGTCTCTACCTACTACATGGGCGGAAAGAGCCTCTCGAGGATGAAGCGCCGAAGCGAATCACCATCTTCCTCCGGCACTACCTCACTCTTGTGATTAACAACGCCCATCGGAGAGCGCTTACTCGCCTCTTGCTCAGCCAACACCCTCTGGCCGTGGAGCGCATGCGCTACAAAAGCCGCTACCACCGCGTTGACATACCGCGTGAACAGCGGCTATGCAGATTCGGATGTCATCAGGTGGAAACCGTGGAACATGCGATGCTCCAATGCACTGCGAAACCCGAGCTGGAAGAACGGCGTCATCAGTTTGTGGTGAAGGTTGCGGCGACAGAACCTCGTCTTCTTGCGGTCACACCTGGCAATGCCACAGCGGTGCTGCGTGCACTGATCTTCCGCCGCGACACTGTGTGCCAGGTCGCGAAATTTGCCCATCAAGTTTTCCAGTTGTTCGACAACACGCCGATGGTTTGGCCGGATGTGCAAGGTTAATAGGTACTGTAATAACCTCTTATTGCTAGGTGACTTCTACTGGCTGTGGTTGCTGTCCCGAAGATCTACAGCCTTCGGGGCGAGCTCGTCGACGGGAGAGCAACTACGGTGTAGCACAGTATATTCTAAAGGCCGATGTACTGTACGCTACAACCCGGCACGTTCCGAAAGGGGACATAGCTGGGCTATTAATTTATCCTGAGTCTTATCCTACAGCTAGTTACTTACTTGAGAAAAACTGTGCTTAAAATGGCTATTCTTCTCAGCAAGAAGAGAGAGATATATTGGAGTTCTCTCTAGTTCTAACGTTCCAACCAAGGAGTGTTTTGACATTCTATTGGGTGTGAGATGGTGTGGTTCTGGAAGTCATTGCCCTCTCGTCTTTGCGGGCTTTAGCTGTCCCTGGTAATCATAGCACAGGAGCTGAAATCAAATAGACCCGGGTGATTCCAACCGGCAGATTGACACCCCGGCCGGTGCCGCACCCAGACTTGATGCACCTCGAAATCTTGCGCAAGGTGCGTCTTACTCCGCTGAACTATTTCTTTACTCATCTGTTGCTCGCCGTACCTCAAGAACCTTTCGCCCAAAAATTGTAAAAAGTTGTTTTGGTCCTTCACTTAACAGGTCCATTATCCATTGATTTCTCACCAAGATCTACCCGGAATTACATGTACTACGGGCTAGATGTGTACTCGGGAAGTCCCTGATCCATAACCGCTTGTATATGCTGTGCTGCTGCTGTATCGCACTCATCTGGGATTTCAGCATCCGGATCTCTTCCAACAGCTGAGCATTGGCGTCGTAGGGCTGCCCCGTCTCGGGCCGGAATGTCGACTGCGCTAGTCCCTGTGCCTCGGCCCGCTCCGTGAGTTCTCGGATTTGTTGCTGAAGCTGCACCGGATTGTGCGCCGGATTGTGCGCCTTCTCCCGTACTGCAGGGATTTCGTGGGTGACCGCCCGGGTCGGTGGAGCTGAGTCTGTCTCGCCGGGGAGGATATTGAACCGGTGCGCAGGTGTCCGTGTGCCCAGCGTCAAAGGATTTGCCAGGGGGAGAAGGCTGGTTCTTTGAGTGCGGCGACGGGCTCGGCAAAGGACGAATAAACCCGCCGCAAGCACCACCATTAGGCCTCCGACGACAATGCCAGCGATGGGACCTGAAAGATTCTTTTTCTTGGAAAAACCGGAAGGGGGTGCAGTACTAGAGGATACCATAGAAGTGGACGATATTCCAGACGACGTCGGTGACGCAGTGGATGGCAGTGACGTTGGACTATCACTCTGGGATAATGAGAGCAGCGTGAAAATAAGTAGAACAACTCACGTCTGCGTGGCAGAGACGGTGCTGCCGTGGACAGACACCGACTGGGTCTCATCAAAAGTGGGGTTGACGGAGAAAGTCTGACTGGCAGAGAATACATCGGAGCCGCCGTCCGCGGAGACGAATTGAATGAACCAGCCAGACCTAAGACTGATAAGTAAATGAACCTATGCGGAAAGGAGGGCCCTTACGGCACACGCAAGCTCGGGAAAGAAGGCAGAGAAATAGTTTTCGTCAAGCCCGACGCTTCGACAGAAGTGGCCAGAGTACCGAAGGAGGCGTTGCTGGCCGTGTTGAAGAGCTTAATGGAGAATGTGACGCTTGGGTGGACAATTTTTGTAAATCACAGAAGGCCTAGGCGAAATTTGAGAAGAACATACGGATCAGAAGGGGGGCCCGCAGTCGTCCAGGTGACAGTCAAGAGCCCATGAGAAATGGCGTTTCCAGACACCGTCTCAATTTGAAGGGCAGATGTAAGCGGGACTGCGAGGGCGAGGATGGTGGCCCTGGAAAAAGACATCGTAAATCGATTCTGATTGCAAATCTGGACTAATTCTGACCAGAGTTCGGCCTTGGCGAACATTTCACAGTGAATTTCGCTCCAGAGCGGTTTCCAGGGTGGGCCAGGGGAGGGAGAGAATCAAGAGAGAGCGGAAGAACTGGTTAGTTCCCCTCATCATGACGTGTACCAAATATCAGAGATACCTTGCGCAGCTAAATAAAGATTGTGCCCATGCACTACCAGTGGAAAGCACATTGCAGAATCTTTGTTGTGATCTACGACTGACTCCCGCAGGATGGTACGATGTTACCGGAACGCCGTGATTGCCCGGTCATTCTGATATCGAACCTTTCCTGGCATCCCATGAAAGAGATGTATGAACACAGCATTGGGGGGAAATAGTGCGGGAATCCAAACAAACGGTTGCTGGGGGAGGCTTTGCGATCCACAATCATTTTCGTCGGTTTTGAGGGTTATGTTGAATGCACATCTGGGAAACCTATTCAATCTTTTTATGAGCAAACATCTGCGCGTGTTCGTCCCCTCCAAGGCACTTCTCGAGGCCAAAGTCACTCCCCCGAACGTCCAGCCGCGGGGTAAAATAATCCTCCAGAATCAGGCAAATCGCCAAGGCATGACTGAATGTTGGCTCTGGAGACAGTTAACACCACAGGCTGGAATCACTGTGTTGAAGGGAAAGATGCCACTGGTTGAGGTAAGGCAGTTGGTTTGTCAAGGCCCTTATTTCCAGATGACAACCACTGATTCGAAAGGGTTGCACCTTGGACGCGATGTCTTCATTCACCTTTGAGAGGCCAGCCCGGAGCCAAAAATTCCGTCTAGCGAGAGCTCGAGCCAGACTGTCTTTTCATGCCGTCGCCAGTTACGAGACCTGCGAACATGCATGTACAAGTGCAAGGGGATATTTTTTTCTTCGACGCAGCAGTGGTTCAGAAAGAGCTGAAAGTTAACGCTGTTGGCGGGTTTGCGAGCCATTCTTTTCAAAGCAGACGCAAGGTAGAAGACAATCATGGCCGATAGCAAGACTAGCGGAAGGCGCGAACGCAGGGAAACGCAGCAGAAGTGGCCGTGTGCAAAATGAAAAGGAGCGTCCCGAAAAAGGAATTTGATCCAATCATCCTACTATTGCGCGTTGACGAACAGTGACGAACGCAATGCCAACTCCTTCTGATTCCGCCAAAATCGACGAAATTCGGACTTCCTCATGGATCCTGCAGACGACCTCACCCGCACTGGAAGGGGAAACCGCCGCCCAATTGGCTCAAGTCTTGTAGCCAAAAGGCCGTTTGACGCACTTGGGACTCTCGACCTTCTTTGACTCAAAAGCCCCGCCAATCAAGCCGAGTCAATCTGACGCAGATTTCAAGCTGGGTGGAAGAGGAGGAGGAGGAGGAGGAGGAGGATTGAATCACCAGAGGCCAAGTGCGACAAAGTTCGGCGCGGTGGCAAGAGGGAGTATGCATAGTGGCCATCTGGTACTTCAAGTCCCATACGGCGTCGAACTGTATTCTGCTGGCGCGCCGTTTGTTCCCGTCTGGCAGGGCTCACGGTTGCTTCATGCCGATTTCCCCGCGAATTCCTCTCCCCTTAATTTCTGTGCGGTCAATGTTGTCATCAATGCCCTAAAGGATCGCTTGGTCACTTGTATCCTTTTTACGCTCACCGTCCTACGGTCTCAAAACCTGTCCACGACTGCGTCTGGGCGAAATTCTTGCCACTTGGCAACCTTCCGTTTCCGCGCTCGCCCGGATAACCTTTTTGGCATATGGGCGCATGTTGGTCCAGAGTGCGTTATCTATTCGTTCCCTGTCTAGCATTATGGAGCTGAAGATCGAATGTATTGTTTCATGGCTGTCGAGGCTTCAAGGGGTTCCAAACGTGGATCGATATATTCGTCAGCTTGAGCCATACTGTACGAACGCTCAAGGAAAAAATTGCAAGCGGGGTCGAAATGGACTTCCTCCTGTACGCCCCTCAATCGCTCCGCATGCGCTCCCTAATCGACGCTCGCTGTCGAAAAAGTATAAAAGCCTCGACCAAAACACAATTCTTCCAGCATCCACCGGATCTACTCTACTACATCTTCTCCATCCTCCACCACCACCCCATTTCCAACATGAAGTTCTTCTCCCTCATCGTCCTTTCCCTCGGCCTCTTTGCCGCTGCCAGCCCTGTACCATCCATCGATACCACAGAAGTCGCTGTTCAGGATACCGTTCCCAACGCCTCCGTCGTCCCCCTCACCCTCTTCGCGCTCTTCCAGACGCTCAAAGTGGCCGTTGTAGGAGTCATGCCCACCCTCCGTGCGTGCACAATTCATCTCAAAACAAAAATACTAGTTCTGAATGATGTCTATAGTCGCAATTATTGCCTCATCGGGCCCGGCGGGCCAACTGCCGACTTCGAGCGTCGTGCCCCTTCTCGATGAATGGGGGCGCTGAACACCGCTACCGCTCAGCTCTCTACCAACACACCCGGAGACCAGGGCGCCAACGACAAAGACCTCGCGAACCTCATCAACGAGATCCTCGATATAAGTTCTCTTCTGCCTTTCTCTGCTCACGAGCTATCGACCAGGATGTGAATACTCTTAACAAGCTCGTCCCCAACTTGGGCTGGACGGGCTCCTCAACCCCGTAGACGCGGCCGTTTCCGGTCTGCTTGTCAGTCTGGACGCGACACTGGTTCCCGGCCTCCTTGCGGCGCTGCAGCCCTTGTGAGTGTTCATTCTACTCCAAGAATAACTGCGTGCGCACATTCTAATCTGTTCCTTTCCTTAGCTTGGTTGGTCTCGGCGGTGTTGTCGGCGGGCTGTTGGCTGGGCTCGATCTCGCAAGTCTGTAGATCCTTCGATATACCCGGCCAAGTTTCCCATATTACATGAATCTCGGCATCGACCTTGCGTGTAAACTCCATTGCAAGCGCTGCGCCTCGACCAGATAGATAGCAACAATTCTTGAGCTGACAGAAAAGTCCAAAGTTGCCCTTGGCAGTCCGGAAATAACAATTATCATTTCGGACAAGTAATAAATGCGGAATACCAAAGTAGTGTGAACCCTTCAAACTCGCCTGACGACGAGCGCACGGACAAAGCATCGTCATCGAAATGGAAACACCAGGATTTGGAAAGCACGGGTGCAAAGAGGAGAAACCGAGTCTTGTTATAGACGCTGCTGTCTACTTCCCCCAAACGAGGAAGCGGCAGCACAACGTCGCTTTCGGGGGCGAGGAAGATCTCGAGGAGGAGCTGGCTCGGCGTGGCAGACCTCTTGGACAACGGCGGAAGCGGCCTGAGGCGATGTTGTGGGCGGCATATCGACATCGTCGATGAGCGGGCTGAGCAGGATGTCCGCAGTACTCGATAGTGAAATGAGGGGCATAGCGGGGACCCTTGTCGTCTACAAAGGATGTCATCGAGTCGTCCGCATCGGCCCTGAACAACTCGGAACGGCCGAGGATCCCGGGTGAAGATGATTTGGGGAGTGTGTCAAACAAAGTAGGCATCGCCGCGGGGAGACCGAGGGCCGAAGAGCCCGGGCGACGCGGAGTCCGGGAAAAGAAGGATTGGCTCTACCAAGGGAGGCATCGGGGATGGGCTCCAGGTAGCATCCGGCTGCCATGTAGCCCATGACCGGACGGAAGACGCGGGGTTGAGGTTGGGATCCGGCTGGATCCTGGGTGAAGAAGAAGATTTGCGGAGTGTGGCAGAGTAGGGATTGTCGCGGGGGGACCGAGGGCCGAAGAGCCCGGGCGACGTGCAATGCTCTACCCAGGGGGGGCATGGGGCGATGTTGGGATCCGGCTGCCAGGTACCCCATGACGGGACGGGAGGCGCGTCCGCGCCGACGGCGGAGCCAGAGCCCTAAGACGCGGGCGGCGAGTCGGGGAGCCCAACGGGGCGGTGGACTGCTTCCCTGTAGACTCGTTAGCTCCATCTAACACAATAAAATAAAAAGAAGAGACACCCACCAAATCTGATTAACCCACTTCTGCCTCTCCAACAGACTCTCCGCCGCCAACCGCTCCACCCCATCCTCATACACCATCTGGAACGGTACCAACAAGTCTACGAGCGAGTCGTCATCTGCGCATTTACATCTATCAGCACCGTAAAGAGAAAAAGGAAGAGAAGGAAGCGACTTACCGTCCTTCCTTGCCGCCACGCCCCCCACGTCCTCCCTCGCCGCCGAATGCCCCAGACTCGGCGTACTCTGCACCCCCTCGCAGTTCACCAAATCCAGGCCCACGATCCCGCGCCCCCCGCCCGGCGCGAGCCACGAGAGCAAGAGGAGGTGCGGGTAGAGCAGCGCCTGGCAGCGCCGCCAGCGGAACAGCGACGGGGCGTGCACATTGAGGAACCAGAGGAGGCCGATGTGCAGAGGCTGTCACGTTAATCAGTATTGAGAAGAGAAGTTAGATTAAAATTGGGGACCCACCGCCTCGTCGCTCTGCGCGTACGCGCTCAGCTCCGCGACGTTCAGACTCGGGGGTAGGGCACTACTCGCGCCACTTGCCCTTAGACCCGGCGCGCTGCCCCGCCGCAGACTCGGTGTCGCACTAGGTGTACTTCCACCTGAGGCGGGGGCGGGGCTGGGCTGCCGGGTAGTAGCCCGCCTAGCGGCACCTCGCTGGGTTACCTTCCGCCGGCTAGGCTTAGCGAGCGGCGAAATCTCTGGCATGGCGGGGCCACTTGGATTGCGGCGTGCTTCTGGAACCATTTTGTGTGTGCTGTGTGTTCGTGTCAGTCGCTTGCTCTGAAAAGATAGCAGCATTCACTTTTGACAATGCCTATGATTCGGAGACAAACTGTGAGTATATGTAATGCCATGCGCGCATGCCAGACAGAACACACCTTTTCCCAAGAGTAGGCGCTCGATGGCGGCAATGGATGGCAGAAGTGGCCACTCTTGCAGTGAACGGCGAGACTTTGAACTGATGCTCTCGTCCAGTCTGCGACGGCATCTTCTGACTTCGCCCCGATAATGCTATCGAGGCGCTGGATGATTTGAGAAATGCTGGGACGATCGCCCGGCGTTGCTTGCCAGCAGTCTTGGAGGAGCTGCCAAAGATCATGGTCTACGGGTATTGTGTCCGGACGCGAAGGACGCAGGCCTTCCAGTACCTTGATGGTAACTTAGGCTCGTTCCAGCCTCTCTCGTGGACTGGACGTGAAATCTGAAGATAGTCGTTCAGATCACGGACACGAGAGAGGCTGGAACTTACGAATACAGCCGAGTACGAAGTGCCTCGGAGTTTGAAATTGAAACGCCTTGGCAACCGCTAACGATCAGCTCCATCAATTATCGCCCGAAACCTCGAAAAGAAGTACTCAGAGCTCCTTCATTACCTGCGGGTAGAATCCACGAAAAAAATCTGAGCGCCTCATATTGATCGAAATTTGTATCTGCCAACAAAAACGGCTCCATTGGGAGCTTTGGAATGTGCGTAGGATATGTCATCATAATTTTCAAACTCCGAGGCACTTCGTCCTGAGCTGTATTCGTAAGTCCTAGCCTAATGGTAACTGTTATATCGCGAGAAATCTCGAAAAATGGTGCTTTTCCAGTTAATATCTAGGTATCATCCAAACATTCAAATGGGAGGGGTTTAGGCAAGGACGTGAACATACCTCGTAACAAACACTACCGAATGCATAAACATCCGAACCAAAATGGTTAGGGATCTCCGTCGATAAGAGTTCGGGGGCTTGATATCGAGCAGTTCCGCCCTTTGGACTTGCGGTCGAATGCGTGAATCGCAGACTCACCGCGTCGGCGATGGACGCTAGGCCGAAATCGGCGACACAAGCACGACAAGAAGGTGTAACTAGGACGTTCATCTGCGATTGGTGAGCACCCAGCACAGAGACTTGACAAGGTAACCTCACTCCCTTGAGATCTCCATGCACGATACAATTTTCATGCAGATACTTGACACCCATGGCCACATCCAACATCTGCCGCATAATCGTCAGACACTCGAAAGTATTATTGGAAACAGTGCCCACAAGAGAAGCACGATCAGTATCCGGCGGTGCATTTTTCAGAAACTCTATAATATGACCATTCGACATCCACGGGGACACAAGGCAGAGTCTGTTTTCTAAATAATACAACCCAAAAAAGGGAAGCAAATTCGGGTGGGAAAGCTGGCGCCAAATGATAGCTTCGTGGCCAAATTCCTGCAATGGCATGATGGGTATATCCTCAAAATAGCATTTGGAACTCGTTTTACCTGCATTGCCTCCTTCATATCGGCGTCCCGGAAAAGTCTCATGATTTTGACGGAAACGCTCTGTCCACCGACCAACCCCTTCCATATGTCGCCAAAACCCCCAGCCGCCACCTGCTGTCCTACTTTTTTCAGGCCAGTAAGCGGAAAGCATGTGGGATGGAGTCCTGATGCACGCGAAAGCCGCTCTAGAGCTTTGGACAGTCGTGGTCTGGCTGATGACTCGGGGAATGAATCCAGCAACTGATAGACACAATGTTAGGCCTCAAATGACGAGAAACAGTGGGGACACATACGTCTTGCAGAAGATCAAGAAGTCTTTGAGCGAGGTCACCACGACAGGCCAAGAAATTTTTATAGCTTTTGGAATCACGGAAGATCGCGACCAGTTGCTCTTCAAGATCACAAAGATCTTGGGACAGACGTTGAAATATCTCCTCTGCGAGGACATGGCTGGCCTAATGCGGGATGCATCGATGAATCTAGAAGTAGCAGCCAAATGACGGGGCGAACCTTCAATTGCGTGGAACTCTGCACGTCCTTTAACACGTCGAACAATAATTTCACGACGCAGTGGTAGCTTGCAAGGCTCTCTAAACATCCCATCGCACCCATTGTTGCAGCATTTTCTGAATTTCGACGATTGGTCTGGAGATCCAGGTTATACGTATCCACAATAGCAACTGCAGACACACCCTTGCGGATTTTGTTGTAGCAAAGAGAATGCACAGGTTATGAAATTCTGTTTTCATAACTCTTGAATTAAGCATTTCACCAATAGCACGAAGAGGACCTTGGGCATCTTGAGAGAGTCTATCCATTCCTTCTCGACCGAATCAAGAACCGTTGTTATAGAGGAAGTGTCAGTCAGGCGGATGGTGCGGGGTACTAGAGGGCACGGGAGTCGAGGTCACCCAAGTAGCGCTGCCAGTGGGTTCCGACCAAAGCACTTGGGCCATGGTCGAGGATATTCTCGCCGATGCTATAAAACCAGACGATATTCAAAACCGAGTCAACCTTCCCGGGCGGGAAACCAGGATCGTCAGATGGGTGACCCTGCGTGGAACTGGTCTGCTCCACGTCTATATAATAATAGTCAAGAAGTGTGCGGCGGAACACGCCGAGACAGTTACTCAGCATAGCTTGCGCCGTAATATCATGGGATCCTCTCTCTCTCACCGGACCGCACCTTTAAGTGCGATATGTATCTTCCTCATGCCATTTTCGCGAAAGTAGGGGACACAGCCTGAGGTCGATTCAGAGGATGATAACGGGGCCGCTATCGAGAGAATTTTGGGCGTGGGTCGGATAGTGCGACAGAGAAATGGGGGTTGAGCAAGCCGCTCATTCTGGTTGCTGGTTCGAGTCCTCCGAGCCGCGGCGATATCTTGCCGCCAGCATAGCTTGCGCCGTAAATATCATGGGATTCTCTCTCTCACCGCACGCGTGCGGTCCGGCCTTTACAGCTAACTGCAAAATGCTAGACCGTTTCGACTTCCGAGAGCTGTGGAGCTGGAACGATCCGGCTGCACATGCAGCCTGCAGACGTCACCAAATGGACCATATACCCTCCGCTCTCTCTTCAATGAACGAAGGATACGGGCAATAAGCATAAGGGGGCGGATGCTCGCCTCGAGCCCGTTGATATTGTTCAGCCATTGTCGCGGATAGCTAGTGTCAAGGCTAGTGTAAGTTGAGTGAGTGTTGTTGGTGTTTGGTCTGATGTCGTCACTTCAAGTAGTTGGTTGTAAGTACGATATGTATCTTCCTCATGCCATTTTCGCGAAAGTAAGGGGCACAGCCTGAGGTCGATTTAGAGGATGAGAACGGGGCGTCTACTGAGAGAATTTTGATAAGTCAGATAGTGCGGCAGAGAAATGGAAGTTGAGCAAGCCGCTCATTCTGGTTGCTCGAGTCCTCCGAGCCGCGATATCCCGGAACTTGCCGCCGCTACCCGGCGCATCGGCCACCACTTGCCGAGATCCCACTACTTACTCCTGAATACGGACATCCTCATAGATCGTGCAGACCTCGCTCGCACTGAAGTGGAAACCGCCGCCCAACTGGCTCAAGTCTCGCAACCAAGGGGCCACTTGACGCACTTGGGACTCTCGACCTTTGACTTAAAGGCCCCGCCTTCAAACTTGAAAAAGCTTGAAATCAGGTCGAGTCAACCTGAACGCAGATTTCAAGCTGGGTGGAATCAGAGGCGCAGTTTGACAAAGTCAGGCACGGTGGCCAAAAAAAATATACACGGTGGCTATCTGGTACTTCAAGTCCCATACCGTCGAACTGTATCTGCTGGCGCGCAGTTTGTTCCCGTCCAGGGCTCACGGTTGCTTCATAACGATTTCCCCGCGAATTTCTCTCCCCTTCATTTCTGTGCGTTCAATGTTGACATCAATGCCCTAAAGGATCCTTTTTACGCTTTCCGTTCTACGATCTCAAAGCCTTGTCCACGACTGCGTCTGGCGAAATTCTTGGCAACCTTCTGTTTCCGCGGGCTCGCCCGGGTAATCTCTTTGGCGTACAATACAGTATGGGCGCATGTTGGTCCAGCGTGCGTCATCCATTTTCGTTCCCTGTCTAGCATTATGGAGCCGAAGATCGAATGCACTGGTTCACAGGAGTCGGTCGTCGAGGTTTTGAGGGGTCCAAAACGTGGATCGATACATTGATGTCAGCTTGAAGACATACGAATAGCTCAAGGAAAAAATTGCAAGCGGGGTCGAAATGGACTTCCTCCTGTACGCCCCTCAATCGCTCCGCATGCGCTCCCTAACCGCGCTCGACGCTCGCCGTCGAAAAAAGTATAAAAGCCTCGACCAAAACACAACTCTTCCAGCATCCACCGGATCTACTCTACTACATCTCCATCCTCCACCACCACCCCATTTCCAACATGAAGTTCTTCTCCTCCCCTCATCGTCCTTTCCCTCGGCCTCTTTGCCGCTGCCAGCCCTGTACCATCCATCGATACCACAGAAGTCGCTGTTCGGGATACCGTTCCCAACACCTCCGTCGTCCCCCTCACCCTCTTCGCGCTCTTCCAGACGCTCAAAGTGGCCCGTTGTAGGAGTCATGCCCACCCTCCGTGCGTGCACAATTCATCTCAAAACAAAAATCCTAGTTCTGAGTGATGTCTACAGTCGCAATTATTGCCTCATCGGCCCGGCGGGCCAACTGCCGACTTCGAGCGTCGTGCCCCTTCTCGATGATCTCACGGGGGCGCTCAGCCCTATACCAACGCACCCGGAGACCAGGGCGCCAACGACGAAGACCTCGCGAACCTCATAAACGAGATACTCGATATAAGTTCTCTTCTGCCTCTCTCTTCTGCATCCTGCTCACGAGCTATCGGCCCGGATGTGAATACCGCTCTTAACAAGCTCGTCCCCAAGCTTGGGCTGGACGGGCTCCTCACCCCCGTAGACGCGGCCGTTTCCGGTCTGCTTGTCAGTCTGGACGCGACACTGGTCCCCGGCCTCCTTGCGGCGCTGCAGCCCTTGTGAGTGTTCATTCCGCTCCAAGAATCACTGCGCGCGCACATTCTAATATGTTCCTTTCCTTAGCTTGGCTGGTCTCGGCGGGGTGTTGTCGGCGGGCTGTTGGCTGTGCTCGATCTCGCAAGTCTGCAGATCCTTCGATATACCAAGTTTCCCATATTACACGAATCTCGGCATCGACCTTGCGTGTAAACTCCATTGCAAGCGCTGCGCCTCGACCAGATAGATAGCAACAAGTCTTGAGCTGACAGAAAAAGCCGAAGTTGTCCTGGGCAGTCCGGAAATAAACAATTCTCAAAGTAGTGTCAACCCTTTAAACTCGCCCTACGACTAGCGCACGGACAAAGCTCATCGAAATGGAAGCACCGGGATTTGGAAAGCACGGGTTGCAAGAGGAGAAACCGAGTCTTGTTTTAGACGCTGTCTACTTCCCCCAAACGAGGTCTGCCACGCCGAGCCAAGCTCTTCCTCGAGATCTTCGTCGCCCCCGAAAGCGTCATCGGTCCCGACGCTGCTTGCGCAGAAAATCCCCGCAGCGTCGACGTTCTTCCTCACGTAAGCTTCCCTCCTCCTCGTCGAACTGCTCTTCGACTTCGATATTAACGCGGGATTGGCAGGTCCACGATCCTGCAAGGCCTTACCGGGACGGCGCGCGGCTTCCTTCAGATCGTGCCGCTGGTGGGTGTACTACGTTAAGCTGTTTCCTGCTGGGCAGTACGCCGCGCTCCGTTTACGGGATTAAGTATGGCGCGCGGAGCGTCGCGTGGGGGACGACCTTCCCTGACATTACCCTCCTCGTCGTCATCGCCCTCGTCTACTCGGTCATCTCGCCCATCATCAACGGCCTCGCGTGCTTCACGTTCTTCGCGTTCTACCAGCTGTACAAGTACCTCTTCTTGTGGCAGTTTGAGCAGCCGCCGAGCTCGCACACAGGCGGGTTGTTCTTCCCGAAGGCGATCACGCATATTTTCGTGGGGCTGTATATCCAGCAGGTACGTTGCTTTCCCTCTGTTCTACGTATGCGATGCTGATATAATGGTGCAGGTCTGCATGGCAGGACTGTTCTTCCTCGCGCGGGACCAGAATCAGAACACGTCCTCGACGCCGCAGGCGATTCTTATGATTGCTTTGATCGTGATCACTGTGAGCTTTCTTTTGATTTTATTTCAAGGGCATAGCACTGATGACTTTTTACCATCCAAAGGTCCTCTTCCAGATGCTCATCAGCAACTCGTTCGGCCCGCTGAAACACGCACTGCCGCTGTCTCTCGCGGACAGGACCTTCAGCGCTGTGCCCGGCGGCGAGCGCTCCGAAACCGCCATCACGAACAACGGCGCGCAGGAGGCGCACGAAATGACCGAGCCGAAGGGGGCGGGGCCGGCGTGAAGCGCGCATCGACCATGCAAGAGACCGAGAACGAGGAATACGAGGGGCTGATGGACCAGCAGAAGGCGGGGAACCGTGTGGCACGGGTGAAGAGCGAGGAGGAGTACGGGTTCGCGCATCCCGCGGCGTCGCAGCCGCAGCGCATCGTCTGGTTCCCGCACGACCGGCTGGGGCTCGCGGCGGAGGAGGAGCGCGGGTGCCGCGAGGCGGGGGTGGAGTCCAGCGTCAAGGACGCGGAGATGAACGAAAAGGGCAAGGTGGGTATCCTTTGTTTGGATACAAAGAAGTGATGCTTATTGGTGTTCCTTTCTTCCCAGGTCGATATAGGCGCTCCTCCGGATTTGGTGTTGGTGGACGAGTGGGAAGTGTAAAAATATATACATAGGACTGTTATCCATCGATCCGGCCTTAATAAATTGAAATGAGTCAATGCCTGGATTTGAGCCAGGACTGCTCAAAAGCTCTCAGTTGCATCGAATTCTCGCTGCGTATTGTATTGTCTAAGTCGGAAGTGTTGTCACATTCGTATCGAGAGATTAAAATACTGTATGGAGTCCACAACAAGTAAAAAAACTAGTAGGAAGGTAGCGGAACCGATGGACGAGACATAAGACAACTGGTGCTATCCCCTTAGGCATTAGCATGGATTACTCCGGCAAACACATCTGGGCGGGAAAAAAAAATCAGACAGATATTCTGGGGCGCGGTATAGAGCTTGCCTTGGTTGGTCAGTGGTTCAATGGTGGGTACTGCGGCTGGAAGCCGTACTGTCCAGGATACCCTTGGTATGTCCCGTACGAGTTTTGTTTGGGCGCAGCATATGGGCTATTGTAGCCGGGTACTTGACCAGGATATCCAGCCTGCACGGACCTGGTTTGGGTTTGATTCCGCTGGTCATACTGAGGCTGAGGGGAGGCGTATGGCGGCGCGTATCCTGTGGCAGAGACGCCGGGAGTGGGATAACGGGGCGCAGCAATCCCGTGCGGAGGAGGAAACATCGGATGAAGCGGACTATCGGGTTCTTCTTCCTCGACTGCGACGTATTCACAGGTGAGCCCCCGTTTGGTACATCGTGCGCAGGGGTGTCGTGGAGGCTCCTCCGTTTGTGACGCACTGTGGGGGGAGTTAGCACTGGGCTTTAGGTCAACCGGTCGGCATCTTTGCCTTGATTTTTCGTTTCCGGCACAATTTGCAAGCTATAATTTCTCGTTTGCGTCTGGTATTGAACAATACGGAGGTGGGTATGTCCACCCCGTGGGAAAGGGTGTGTGGGGGAAATCGGTCCGGACTCCTTACATATCCATGCTGCTGTGTGGGGTCGCCTTTTGGAAAGCCGATAGGGAGAGGCGGTGGATTGTGGGTCAACAGAACCATGGAGGTAGCCGATGACCGGACGGGAGGCGCGGGGGCGGGGCTGGGCTGCCCGGTAGTGGCGCTTCGCTGGGTTACCGTCCGCCAGCCAGGCTTAGCGAGCGGAATCTCTGGCATGGTGGGGGGGCTTGGGAGAGCGGCGTGCCTTCTGGAAACCATTTTGTGTCTGCTGTATGTACGCGTCAGTCGCTTGAACTGAAAAAAATAACATCATTCACTTTTGCCAACGTCTATGATTCGTACAAACAGTGTCAGCACATGTAATTCCGGATAACTGCCATTACTCGACCAGATCTGCGTACCTGGACTCTCCGAGGACACCAGATCATCAATTCTTTCTGGAAAACATTTGGGCATGCTATGCGCGCGTCAGTTGGGGGCGCAAAAGAAAGCACCATCACTCACTTTCGACAACGTCTATGATTCGGACAAGCAGCGTCAGCATAATGATATGCGCCATCGCAGAACACACCATCTGCAAAAATTCGGCGCTCAATGGCGGCAATGGATGGCAGAAGTGGCCACTCTTGCAATGAACGGCGGGACTTTGAACTGATGCTCTCGTCCCAGTCTGCGACGGCATCTTCTGGTTTCGCCCCGACAATGGTATCGAGGCGCTGGATGATTTGAGAAATGCTGGGACGATCGCCCGGCGTTGCTTGCCAACAGTCTTGAAAGAGCCGCCAAAGATCATGGTCTACGGGTATTGTGTCCGGACGCGAAGGACGCAAGCCTTCCAGCACCTTGATGGTAACTGTTACATCGCGAGAAATCTCGAAAAATGGTGCTTTCCCAGTTAATATCTAGGTATCATCCAAATATTCAAATGGGAGGGGTTTAGGCAGGGACGTGAACATACCTCGTAACAAACACAACCAAATGCATAAGCATCCGAACCAAAATGGTTAGGGATGTCCGTCGATAAGAGTTCGGGGGCTTGATATCGAGCAGTTCCTCCCTTTGGACTTGCGGGTCGAATGTGTGAATCGCAGACTCACCGCTTCGGCGATGGACGCTAGGCCGAAATCAGCAACACAAGCACGACAAGAAGGCGTAACTAGGACGTTCATCTGCGATTGGTGAGCACCCAGCACAGGGACTTGACAAAGGTAACCTTACTCCCTTGAGATCTCCATGCACGATACGATTTTCATGCAGATACTTGACACCCATGGCTACATCCAACATCTGCCGCATAATCGTCAGACACTCGAAAGTATTATTGGAAACAGTGCCCACAAGAGAAACACGATCAGTATCCGGCGGTGCATTTTTCAGAAACTCTATAATATGACCATTCGACATCCACGGCGACACAAGGCAGAGTCTGTTTTCTAAATAATACAACCCAAAAAAGGGAAAGCAAATTCGGGTGGGAAAGGCTGGCGCCAAATGATAGCTTCGTGGCCAAATTCCTGCAATGGCATGATGGGTATATCCTCAAAATAGCATTTGGAACTCGTTTTACCTGCATTGCCTCCTTCAAATCGGCGTCCCGGAAAAGTCTCATGATTTTGACGGAAACGCTCTGTCCACCGACCAACCCCTTCCATATGTCGCCAAAACCTCCAGCCGCCACCTGCTGTCCTATTTTTTTCAGGCCAGTAAGTGGAAAGCATGTGGGATGGAGTCCTGAGGCACGCGAAAGCCGCTCTAGAGCTTTGGACAGTCGTGGTCTGGCTGATGACTCGGGGAATGAATCCAGCAACTGATAGGCACAACGTTAGGCCTCAAATGACGAGAAACAGTGGGGACACATACGTCTTGCAGAAGATCAAGAAGTCTTTGAGCGAGGTCGCCACGACAGGCCAAGAAATTTTTGTAACTTTCGGAATCACGGAAGATCGTGACCAGTTGCTCTTCAAAATCACAAAGATCTTGGGACAGACATTGAAATATCTCCTCTGCGAGGACATGGCTGGCCTAATGCGGGATTGCATCGATGAATCTAGAAGTAGCAGCCAAGTGACGGGGCGAACCTTCAATTGCGTGGAGCTCAGCGCGTCCTTTAACGCGCCGAACAATAATTTCACGACGCGGTGGTAGCTTGCAAGGCTCTCTAAAACATCCCATCGCCCCCATTGTTGCACCATGTTCCGAATTTCGATGATTTGTCTGGAGGTCCAGGTTATTCGTATCCGCAACAGCAACTACAGACACACCCTTGCGGAGACTGTTGTAGCAAAGAGAATCCACAGGTTATGAAATTCTGTTTTATCATTCTTTGAACCAAGCATTGCACCAATAGCACGAAGAGGACCTTGGGCATCTTGAGAGAGTCTATCCATTCTTTCTCGACCGAATCGAGAACCGTTATTGTAGAGGAAGTGTTAGGCCGGTAAACCAGCGTCGCTTGTGAGTCTCGGCCGGCGCTACTAGCAGTCGAGGTTACACTACTAGAGCTGGGCTCTGCCAGTGACCGAAGCATTTCGCATGCGCGAATTCAGGATCCGAAGATGAGGGGACCCTGAGGCAAAAGGTCTTGAGACGACCACGTTCCAGTCGTGAGCACTTGAGCTCGTTCTGGACAGGCTGCACGGTAGGACCCGGGAAGCTCACCTAAGGGTAACTCCGAAGTTAGGGGATTTGAGGCCAAAATTTTGCGATTTTCGACTCCGAAATTAGGGGATTTGAGGCCAAAATTTTCAAATCCCTCTCCAAGTTAGGGGATTTCAGGCCCAATCGGGCCCACTTTATTTGTACATCAATCCCAAAAAAATATTATTCTAGGCAACACGACGTGATGGACGTTGGATGGCGCTTGCTAGCAGAGACTTCATGAGTTACCGCCTCTCAAAATCAAGGTCCTGGGCGCCGCGGCGGGAGGGAAAGCGAAAAAGCGAAAAAAAAATAGCGAAAAATGACATTATTAGTAATATCACGTGATATACAACTCCGATTTAGGGGATTTGAGGCCCAAAGAGCTGGAAAAGTTAGGGGATTTGAGGCCACTTTGACCGACTTTTGCCGGAGTTACCTTGGGCTAGCTTCCCGGGTCCTTGCACGGTGCGTGTCCAACAATTACGAGATCACATTTGGTGCTTGAAGTTGTCGGACCTCTCCTGTAGAGGCCTGTCAGATTCCTTCTTGACGAAGGATCTGCTGTGTATGGTGGACCGGACGGGCGGCTTTGTTTTCGCAAAGTCGCTTCGCCCGGCATAAACGAGTGTGCGCACGTACGCCCTTGCAGACCTGTCGGCAGGACAGGGAAAAACAGGCCCACAAAAAAAAACAAGGTGCGGGTGGGACAAAGAGCGAGACAGAGTCCCAGGAGAGCGCCCACGAGCAAGACAACGCGTCTTTTAAGTACAACGACGCGCGAAGGTAAGATCAACTGGTTTGCCGGTGTCTTGCGGGCCGGTCCGCACGAAACACCTCTCGCGAGCGCGCAAGTCTCGCACTCCCCATTCAGGCAGAGTGTTTCTGGCCTAAGTCCACATCGACGCCATGAGCTTTTACACATTTTATTCTGCGCCAACTGGCGCCGCACACATAGTATAGTATACCACTATAGCTATCTATGACTACGATGCATCGATAAAGAGGTCCGTTCGGGCCTTGAGGCGGCCAACCTATAGAAAGGGCATATGTAGTGAGATCGACGAGGTATATACGATAGACGATAAGCGATACTGTAGACTGTAAGGTAGGGGCTTCACATGGAGTACGAAACGAGCATGTAGGTGGTTGGTAGGAAGGACGAAAGACCGGTGGACAGGACATGCAGGGAAGGGGAAGGGGGTACGACGGTGCCCAATCAAGTGGAGTGGATGGGATGGGGAGTAGGGGTTGGTAATACACGAGCACCGAAGGAGGCTTTTATTTTGCTTGTATTGAGCCTCGTTTAGAGTGATGGAAACAGAGGCCAGAGTTGGTGAGTGGAGAGCGACGACAGCGGGACAAGCAAGAATCCGGACGACGACGAGGCGGAAAGGGAGACGTGGGCAGCGACATAGACGCCACGGCTAGGCGTCATCTTCGAAGGGTTGTGAACGGGATCCCGTTCTGCCGGAGCATATCCTGGCTCATCAGCGCCCTCGTCTTCCAGCGCTCCACCTCGCCCTGCAGCTCCACTATCTGCTCCTCGAGCAAGTGCTGGTGCTCGAGCTTCCGCTTGCGGCTCTTCCGCGCCGCAAGCGTGTTCTGCCGCCGCTTATACTCGATCGTCTCCTGCTCGCTCGCCGTCGGGCTGAGCTCTCCGAGCTCCTTGAGGTCGTCGTCCCCGAACGCGACGCTATGCTGCCGCTTCTTCTGGAACACCGCGGGGACCGCCTTGCGCGATGTCGCCGACGGCGTCACGTACGTGCGCTTCTGCGTCGGTGCCTCGAGCGGGATGAGCGCCTCGGGCTTGAGGTTCTTGCGCGTGCCCGTCGCCGATGTGCGCCGCCGTGTCGTGGGGCCGCCAACTGCGGGGGATGCGGGTACGGGTGCGGTGCTTTTGGGTTTCGGGAAGACGGTGCTCGTGGGATCGATCGACTCAAGCGCGGGCGCCGACGGGGAGATCGTATAGAGCTGGTCCGTCGACGGGAGATTTGGTTGCCGACTTGGCGGGGACCTCGTACGAGTACGTAGACAGCCCACCGAAGAGGCTCATGCTGTCGCCGTACCCGCCATCGTCGATGAGCGGGCCGGTCAGCATGTCCGCATCATTTCCCATCGAGAGGACGGGAGTATTAATGAAGTCGCTGAAGGGGCTATCGTCGGCAGGGGACGTGGCGAAGTCGTCGTAGGGCGTCTCCATCGGCGACGTAAGGTAGGCGTCGACGTCGAACGCCTCGAATAGGGGAGAAGCTCCACTATCCTCAAACAAGGGCGATGTGGCGTCAAAGTTGTCGCGGAACTCGGGCGACGCTGCGGGCACAGTAAAGCTGTTAACACATGCTTTGCGGCGAAATATAGACGACGCATTACCCATCAGGTCCTGGAGTGCCTTGTCCACTGCGCTGGCGCTGGCGCTGGGAGGCGGAGCGGTGGCCGTATGGTCCGCGGCCGCGGGTTCGGGGTCAGAAGGGGCTTGTGATAACATGGTCAAGTAGTTTTTTGCGAATGGAATCGAAATCGAAAACGGGGGACGACGGCTTTGGGGCTGGCTGGTAAGACGAGCGGCGGTGAACTGGACGGGGCGGAGGGGGCAAATTCTGGGGTAGGCCATAGTGGGCTGCAAGTTCGTTGGTGGAAGGGAAAACCGGGGGGGTCCGAAGACTGGTGCTATCGGTGTTTATCAAGACATTGTGGGGAAGGGGGAAACTTGAAAGAGGACTTTCAAGAGGGGTTGTTGGGAAGGCATTGAAGCGAGGAGCCGGTGACGGTGGACGGAAAGAGGCCGAGGAGTTCAGCACTGAGCGAACATCTTGGCGCTGCGTAGAGTAGTGTGTGTGGGATGGGACGGAAATGGCGACGCGGGTTGTGTGGTCAGATGTTATAGTGTGTGAAGGCGGCACTGTCCTATGCGGCCTGGGTCTGGAATCCGAAGTTAGCTGGGGCTGGTCAAAGTCATTGGGATCGTATTCATCGCTGGCGGCGGAAGAGAGCATGGGCGATGTTTGCCACGATGAGGGTCCCGTAGGGGACGATTGCGCAGATGATAATAACGGGGTCCACGCCAACATATCTTGGGTGTAATTCATGATTTACTGGTGCTTCTAGCTGCCAGCAAACACGCATACGTAGCACCGATACCACGACGAGGGATGGATGGAAATGGGACTCACAAATGCCTCACAGGTGTACTGCTGGGCCAGGGGGACAACAACTGCGCAGAATCTGCTTCAGTGGTTGTGGTCGGAAACAAGAGGGGTTGGCTTACGCAATCACTGCGATTCTGACTCAATCCAAGCGGCTGTGTCACGGTAGCGCGCGCTTATTTGCTGCGCGTTTCCGCGTGTGCCCGCGCCGTGTACGCGTGGATCCATATCATCATGTGCCTGGTTCGAGATTATCCTCCTCTTTCTGACCCTCGGGGCGCGCTTTTCTAGGGCTTTCGCAAGGTTTTTCCGTGCAATTCAATGTTTTCGAGGAAGAACCACGCCCAAAAAACGCAAACTGTCTCGAGAATCTGCCCAAGTCGCGCCGCGCTCAAAACCTGACAAGAAACTTCCATCCAGGTCGACAAGTTTCCGATTGGCCTCTATCAACCCGGCTGTACGCTAATGGTCCTCGATCTTCGGCAGCAAGCCTCCTCTTGTCTGACGATGCTATGTTTCTGTACGCAACCGTGGTTTATTTTAACCTTTCATCGTCGGCTCTGTTCATATTCCGAGACTCCTGACTGTTATATCGGGCGGGCAGGCCCGAGGGAGAGGGCGCTGGGGAATTGCCGCCCACCTGCGTCCAAGATTATCCGTGGAGCATCCTAACGCGATGGGGGAGAACGTCCAGTTACCTGATTTCTCCCCTTCACCGCGGCATGTCTGCATGGATCGACCATATTAGCCTGCATGGGCTGGAGATTGGCTTCTTCCTCTATCGCATGATTCTCTCAACAACTTGGGCTCTCAATCAA
The DNA here is from genome assembly GCA_029378375.1 of Mycena olivaceomarginata. Lineage (NCBI taxonomy): Eukaryota > Fungi > Basidiomycota > Agaricomycetes > Agaricales > Mycenaceae > Mycena > Mycena olivaceomarginata. The sequence goes on along the minus strand of JARKIC010001361.1, from coordinate 74,677 downwards.
CGCAAGATTCTCAGGGCAGAACCACACGCAAAAACTATCTCGAGCTGAAAAGCCTCACTCAAGACTTCTCTGGGCGAATGAGCTTCCGGGTATTGGGCTCTTTCATTTCGGCTCTCTCGCTTCCAGACTACCCAACCTTCTCTCGAGCAGGAACGGTCCTTCTCTTGTCTGACGATGCTCTCTTTCTCTCACTCAAACGACAATACGCGCGAATGTACAGGCTCTGGGTATTGTATAACCGCTTGGGTCCAGCCCCAGTGGTCCAGACCAGCTGATGCCGGTTTGATGCGTCCCCACCCGCTGTCTTCAAATTCGGAAATTGTACGTTACCTCTTCTTGTCTCTTCGCTATGAACGTCTTCAATCCCAAGATCCTAGACGCAAGTATCCGCGACGCCGCGCTCTGCCTCTCCGACAACCAAAAGGCGGATTTGCTGCTGCACGCGCTGGGCAGTCTCCCGCAGGACGGGTCCGTCTGTTTGCTCTGCTGATCTTGCGCTCGAAAATTTATACATAGCGCACCTGCAGGCCCTCTCGCGCGGTATTCGAGAACGCCATCCAGTCGTGCCTGAGCGTCGCCAGCCTCTCCACGTACAACATCGCGCGGGCGCGAATCCTGCGGGCGCGCCGACGTTTGGCTGCGGGGGGTACCAACTCGGCGCCCAAGAAGGTTTGTTGGCAGCTGGCAGCACCTGTTCTCGTTGTTGACGTGTCTCGCGCACAGACCTCCAAGCAGCGCTGGTCGCTGAGCCAGACAACCCCGAAGCCAAGGCACTGCTGCATCACCGCTCCGTCGCCGTCGAGAAGGTGCGCTGCCATCTTTACGTTGTCCCTTCTTCCCTTCTGATATTCGCAACCGCTATCGCTATCACTACCTACCCAGCTCCTCGCCCCTGTGCTCCCCGCGAGCAAGGGCCGCTTCTCGGACGAGATCTGGCGCGAGATCGCGCTGTGGCTCCCGCGGCGGGACCTCAAGACGCTGCTCTTCGTCCCGAACGCGCTCTCGCGCGTCGCGAGCCAGCTGCTATTCCGGCGGCTCGACCTGCACCTGTCGGTCCCCCCCGACTACGACGAGCTGGCGGCGGGTAGCGCGGCGTATGCGCAGCGGAGCGCGGACATCCTCACGCGCGTGATCGTCGACCCGTCCTTCGGCGGGTTCGTGCGCACGCTCTGCATCTATTCGTACGCAACGGGGAAGGACGAGTCGATGGCGTTCCAGATGGGTGAGTGTCTATGTGGCTCCGCTGTGAAAGTGCTGAGGAGGACCAGGGATGTTGGCAAACGCACTTACAAGGATGGGGAACCTGCGAAATGTGTACATTTCCGCCTTATCCGAGAACACAGTCCCATTGCTCCGGGTGCTCCAACCCGTCCGTATACGCGGGCTTTCCCTCAAGTAAACAAATTGTTTCTGCCAATCCACCGTTGCTTATATTCTTGTTAAGCTGCCCAGACGCCCCCGTAGATCTATCCCATTTCGAATGCCAAACTCTCCACCACCTCTCATTCTCCACCCGCGAAGGCCCACAAGGCGTTACCAACAATTTCATCGCGCAAAACCGCTCCCTGCGTACCGTCTCGCTGCACAACATGTCCTGGATCTTCCCCTCCGAGGCGCTCTCGCTGCGCAACCTGACCAGCATCGCCTTCTCAGGGCACCTGCCCCCCAGCAGCACCGCCATCGCCGACATCCTCGCGCACGGGCGCCAGCTCGACACGCTCAGCCTCACCTGCACCCTCGAGTGCCTCCCCGCGTCGCAGTTCCGCGCCGACACCGGCGCCCTCCCCTTCCTGCGGCACTTCGCCCTCACCGTCTGCGGCGCGGCGCGCCGCCCGGGCAGCGCGGACCTCTTCCCCGCCGTCGCGGACTTCCTCCGCGCGCGCACGGAGCTGCAGACGCTCACGCTCGTCGTGCGCGAGGAGACGGACCAGCGCACGGGCGGGTTTCGACGCGGCGGTGTGGGGCGTCCTGCCGTCGCTCACGCATTTGAAGACGCTCACGATCACGTACCCGCGCGACCTCGCCGCAGGGCTCGCGGCGTGGCTGCTACCGCGCTCGCTGCGCGCGCTGCGGATCGACTACGCCGCGGCGCCGCGCGACCCCCGTGCCGTTCCTCGACCAGCTGCGCGCGGGGATCCCGCCGGGGCTGCGGTACGTGGGGCTGCCGGACTTTCCCGCGCGCAGCGCGAGGGCGGCGGTGGAGCATGCGTTTCCGATGGTGAGGGTCGTGCGTATTGCGGGTTCGTATTGGCGCGTGGTGTGCGGGCTGGATGGGGCGGTGACGGATGTGTACCAGTGGCCGCATAAGGGCGAGGGGGCGGCGCGGGAGTGGCTGGAGTGGTTGGGGTGTGAGGACGCCGTGCGGGGTGGGGATTTGACGCAGTTTTCGCACTGAGTATCAGGGAGCAGTGTATATAGACGACGGTAGAAAAAAAAAATCCATGTACAGTAGTATGTACTATATGATACCCTGCCTCACAATCTTGCACCGACTCTCCGCATTTGAACGCTGAAATCGAGCACCTCAGCCCTCAGCGCAGCTACTTCTTCCTCAGCTTTTTTCACCTTCCTCCACCAGAAGGCCCGCTGCGCTAGCATGCTCGTATAACGCCTCCTGACCAGCCGCGGGTCCGTGTCCGCAGGGCAAACTGGCTTTGGGCCAAGATACATTTTCTTGAGCTCTTTCTCGTCACGGGCATTCCGAGTCGGGGGCGCAACCGGCGGCGGCGGCGGCGGAAAACCAAAGTCCGCGCGCACATTTCGCAGGTCGGCGACCCTCAGTCTGAGGGCAGCCACTTCGTCCACTAGCAGCCGCCTCCGCCTTGTTGCATTCTGCGCGCGGGTCTCCTCGTCCACGACCGGATTATTGGCGAGATTGTCGAACGACGGTGCGGCGACGTTCGAGTCCATCGCTGGGTGGTGGTGACGCGTAGTCAAGGTGTATGAGTCAGCACGTGTCGCGGAGTCAGACCATATGACTCAGGCGACGTCCGAGTTTACGCGGTATTTTCGGTTGAGGTACACATTCCTCTTCCCTTTTTGTCTTACTATGCCCCCCACTGCTGCAGGTACCTCTTGAGATATATATATCCAACCACACAGTCCAGTAATGCATTCCTACAGGACGAACAGATTCAAGAAATTGAACGTAAAAATGCCAGCGTCGTTCGGGGCTATGGTTTATGAGAAATGGTACCAGGCTGTTCCAGGCGTCAAATTTTGGCGGTTGACGCAAAAATGGCTGACGAAAAATAGCAGCAGCGCAGAATTCCAACCAATCACTGCATTCAGGCCCTGATCGGCAGAGGCTGCCGAGCATTGCCGCCATCTGTCCACCGGGTCTGCCGAGGTCTGGTCGCGTAGGGTAGACGGATGGCGGCAATGCTCGGCAACCTCTGCCGATCAGGGGCCTGAATGCAGTGAATCAAGGGAATCCGTAAAACTGCTGTCGAAAACCGTGATTTACAGCAAAACTGGAAACGGTACCAGGAACTTGCCAGGAACTATCCTTTTGGTTACATGCAGGCACTCGTCTACTTAGTTATATAGTTCGGGACTCGAGTCGTCCCCCTCAGACTTCGTATCATCACATCTGTGCGCGAAGACTGAGGTGAGCCGTCTCTCTTTTTTACTTGTTGTCCCTATGCTCACCAATCGTAGCTATTATTTGTATAGGTGAATACATTCAGACTTTGTATCACTCTGTGCGCGAAGACTGAGCTATTTTTTGTATAGCTCTCGCGCACCCAAATCTCGCTCTTACAAACATTACTTGAACACTTTCCTCATCATGTCGGCAGTGGAAGAATGGACCTGCCTTGACGGTAAAAACCTCGGCTCAGAAACCGTGCAGATCCTCGCCACCAAAGATTGGATCTATGCCGCCGGCGAAGGCCAAGTCGCTCGCATTGATCCTCGTGACGGAAAAGAGCACGCGAGGAAACGGCTCAGCCCAAGCGCTCGAGACGCAGTAACTCTCGCAACAACCGCCAACGGCCAGATCATCGCCGGCCACCTCGGCTTCGTCTACGGCCTTGACCCACTGTCCCTCCAGGAGCAATGGAAGAACCGTCTCTCAGGCTACGGCTACCAGCACATCACCCTCCTGGCGAACGGCAACGACATTTACATGGGCACGAACGGCTACCTCGCCATCCTCGACGCCAACGACGACGGCAATATCAAGAAAGACAACGGCCTCAAAGGGTACGGCAAGAAGTTGATCTCCCTTGCGCTGAACGCCGACCGCTCCCGCCTCTTCCTGGGCACGAACGGTATCTCGTCTCGCTGCGGGCTGATAACCTCGATATCCAATGGTATATAGGGATCTGGACGGGCGTCCCGCACTACGACTGGAGCGTCGAAATCGCGCTCGACGAGCCGCGCGGCCAGATCTACGCCGGGTGCAATGGCTGCTTTTCCGTCGTTGGTCTCGGAGGTGACAGGCGGTTCACCACGCGCCTGAAATTCAACGCGGGTCACGTCACCGTCGCGAGCATGCCGGGGAAGCCCATGGCGCTCGTCGCTATCCAGGAGCGCGTCCAGCAGCGAAGTATTGCTTCGATGCCTCCGGACGTAATTTGGAGCGGGGAGTTGTCGGGGCTAGTCCCGGATAGGACGGACATCTTGCACATGAATGGGCGGACGTTTTTCCATATTCAGGGCCAGATTTGGGAGTTGACGGCTGAGAATAAGCCTGAGACTCGGCTTCAGGTGAAGCAGCATCCGGACAAGCGATGGAAGGAGATGCAATTCTTTCCGTTGCCGGAGCAGGGGAAGTTTTTGTGGGGGTATGATGGCTATTATGGATGTGTCAAGTTGACATAGCTGCGGTGTGTGCTACAGTGGGAAGTTAGAGACAAAAACAATGGATTCGATTCTTCCCAATCTTGAGCCTTCCCTCCCTGGCGTGTCTGTTTTATGCTGTACTCTTTTTTCTGATGCGTAAAGTAGTGTCCGGAGTCGAGGTCGACCCGTCATGAAACCGAAAAGGAAGACACGGGGGCAGGACCTAACCTCAGCTCCTGATAGTCCGCGGTGCGGCGACATTCGAGTCCATCGCTCGGTGGTGGCGTGTAGTCAAGGTGTATGAGTCAGCACGTGTCGCGGAGTCAGACCATATGACCCACGTGATGGCGGTTCTTGCCCCAACTACACCGCCGTTTGTAAAAAATATTTCAGGGATCTTTCTTCGCAATGCTGCGAAACAATTCACTGATCATCACAAAATGCTGTGCTAAACATTCCTGAGACATAAATAATCGAATCACACGAGGCTTGTCCAATGTTCCATTGTGGAAACATTTTTCAAGAACCTTTACTCGACATTCACTGAAACATTAGGAGACTATTAGCAGACTAATTTTCTAGAATTTGGTACTGCAAAAATCATTCAATTAGACGGGGTTGATGTACAGTAATACAAACAGATTATCTAAACTATGTACTTTGCATCTTGGCGCAAAAGGGGCAAGGGTGGCTGCCAAACCTCGACATCGGTTGCCGTCGTGCTCGTCGTCGGATGTGCCTGTGATGCAATTGGATGAAGTTGTTACTCGGCTTGAAGATTCGGCTGTTGCTATTGATTGATCATGAGCGACGCTGGAAGCCGGAACAAGACGGAGCGGAGTCAAAGACAGCAAGCAGTGGCGGACTTCAGGGTGCTTGTAGGCTTCGAGGTTCTTGTTTTGGGGGCTTCAGGTTCTTAGCTTGATCTTGTTGTTGCTTGGTGTGAATACTCGAAGATCTTGAGCTAAAGCTTGGAGATTCTGAGACGCGGAAAGGCCGTAGCGATAAGGCCAGATAGGATAGGCCAAGGGGAGAACTTGCTACAGGGTAATTTTCTTCAGAAGGTTGTGAGGGAGATTTTTGGGCGGGCGGAAAGGCGGGGATGGTGGGCAATGTGGTGAGAGGAAGAGAGATGTCGCACATCAAGATCAACCACCTGTCAAACACACGTGATGTGCACGGACCTTTGATGGTGCCACACTTTGTCGAGATCTTGAAAATATTCTTTCACTTGCGAACCTCTTGCAGAGACATTTCCGCACAGTCTCACAGCACCTAACAACTGCTTTATGGACCGCCATGCCAAGCATTCCGACCCACCAACAAACATCAAATAGAGAACAGGATAAATGTAAATTAGATGTTGATCTAACATTGAGGGAACATCTACCGAATATATTCGGAATGTTATAAAGAAAACATTCACACAACATGTGTTTGAGAACATGGGAATGTTTCGTCAAATCTTTGATTAATGTTGGCCGGCTGAGATTTTGAAAACATTGGACTGAAATGGCGGTGTACACCGCCATTCGAGAACTTCATTTCTCAAACCTCGACTGTCGACATTCTTGCAACCTTGACAAAACATTTAATATGTGTTCTTCCAAGGTTTCACAGACATTTTAAAGAAAAATGTTGACAAACTGTCCCAGAAATATCAGTTAAACATTTATGCAACATGCCTCAAATACGGAATTGAAAAATGCTTGAGGGATTCGACATTTTTTATTTTGACAATGTTGTGTGTACGAAACATTCTCAGAACATTGGTCACGAACGGCGGTGTACCTGGACTCGAGAGGATGAAGAAGTGCTCTGGATTGCTACTCATTTGCTTGTCGACTCAAGGGAACTGGCCTAATCTGGCTCTGGCCCTGGAGACTGAGACTTCCTCATGCTCGGTCGCGTCAATCGCACTCCAAGTTTGAAGTTTCTCGGACGGTCTTGACATTCTTGATATTTTGGACTCGTCCTGGGCCTGGAATTTGGCAACTCCGACAACATCCTGGATTGTGGCGACTCTAAGAACATTCTGGAACTGACGTCGGCAACTCCAACAGTTATTGGACGACCGTCCGACGACGAACTCGCGGGTTACTAGTACTAACACCACCGACGCTCTTAACACTACTATCAGACTCAAGTACGAGGTATGTATTTTCTTCTGTATTTCCCACCCGGCGTTCTCACTCGTCACATTCCAGCACGACCCACGGCTTCGCCTCGTTGTTAGAGACGCTACCCCCGACCTCTTGCAGAGTCTACGAGTTCGGCCACGGCTCGTCGATCGCGGCGCGCCGTGATCCCCACCGCAGTCGTCCTTGAGAAGGAAGGGGACTCGGAAGTCGAGGGGTGCAATCTGGAATTCTTCGCACCGGCCGATGCCCAGGCCGACACGCTTATCCTCGAGCTGCCTATCGGCGCTGCCCTCTTCCATGACCTCACAATCGAGACGCATGCGGATGATGTCACTCTCAGTGCCGCGTATGTCGAGTATTTGAAGGGAATGAAGTGGAGCTGGATCTGGGGTACCTTCGGCACGAGATCACCAAGATGGTCCCACAATCCGCGTGAAATCTATCGGGGTTGCAGCTTCAAGACCTTAATACAGCGTTGTGTCCACTCAGAAGTCCTATGTCCGCAATAGACATGGTCCTGCCCGCCGAGTCTCCTCCTTTGGATATCCTTCCAGGCTTGCACACCTCTTTTGCCACTGTGCGCTTTGGGTCGTCGGGATCAAAGGCGGTCTCCATTATCCCTGTCAAGCAATCGTTTCGTCAGCCCCTCATTTCGTTCCAAGGCCCAAGCGCACCGACGAGATGCAAAGTTTTCTCTGTATCGTCGTTTCGGATGGCATGCGCAACGCCTGCCGGAATAACGAGCCACGTTGCGCCTGCATCGAACTCCCGCACCGTGACCTCGGCAGATCCAGGACCACCATCCTGTCCGGGTCCCCTCCGAGTTAGCACTAGCCTACAGGTCCCTTTCGGCACGCACTACATGCACACTCCATTTGCCTTGGGTGAAAATGATGAAAGATTCTTTGCAGTTGTGGAAGTGGTTGCCGCGGACCGCTTGAGGGACGATGGTGAGTATATGCATGTCGAGGACTCGGTTAAGAGTTTCGAGATGGGCGGCGTTGACTGAGACCGCTTCTCCGCGAGCGTCCGTCCACGAGCTGGCCGCGAGAGGCGTGGCAATGATGCTGACTTCCTCCTGGTGGGGTTGAGCCGAAAAGAGAAGCTGCGCATAAAGGACACAAAGCAAAAAGGAGTGCGGCGGTGGTTGGTGCTCGCGCGCGTTCCCCCCATGGGTAACCCATACCAAAAAAAGCTGCGCATACGATTTCGTAAGGGTTTTGCGAAACCCTGGACGGATTTTTATTTTGTATAGTCCGCCACTTACATACAGGAGTTCTGGAAAATGTAACTGAATGGAAAACAAGAGGCTGGCAGCGACTTATGGCATTTGATTCGAACTACCGACTACATACTCTCCTTCGAGCTGCCCACCGAAGAGATCCAGGCCGCCCTCATTACATCCACCACCGAAAGAAGTATCATCGTCGGGGGGAAGGAGCGGCGATTCGAAACTGCTGAACGGACTGTCTGTGGGCGTGGGTGCAAAGTTGTCGGACGCTGTGTCCCCGGGCGATATGAACGACGGGTCGAGGTCCGGCGTGCCAAGCAATGAATTAGTTCCATCGAAATGCATGTTGACGCGCCGAGATCCAGGGTGGACGACTGGAAGAGGAGGAGAGAAAGGATGGATGTCGGCTGCGCCACTGGTTCCCTGCGCAGGAGAAGCAGCAGACGGCGGTTGTGCCAGCATCCTTTTGTAACTGTCGAATAGGGAGTAGAAATTGTTTGGAGTGGGCACCCGTCTTGGTGCGTCTCCCAAACGGCGGCGGGGGAGGAGAGGAGGCGAATGGGGAATCTCGAAGTCCTCAGTGGAGAGGAACACGCGACACATCTGGGGAGAGCGGCCATCGCTGTCTACGGGAACACAATGGTTCGCTGTAAGGCAGGAAATAGGGATCATGGCGCTTCGCAAAGTACGGCGAAGTGAGAAATTTTCTTCAAGGCTGAAGTCGTATTCAGCGGCGGGAGTGAGTATTTCTGACGAACGCCAACGTGGGGACAGGAGTAGCTCGGTCGACATTAGACCTTGAATAAAGATATAAATTCTGGAATTGAAATAATTAATCAAATCTGCGCACCTTCACTTGCAAGGACCGGCTCCTGATGTCTTTCTGGAAAGCATTCTCGACATGCTGTGTGTGAGTTAATCGCCAGGTCAAGACCAAGAAAGTGAAAATAATCACCCTCGGCAACGTCTACAAGCGATTAGCATGCCGCCCACGTAAAAAAAACAGAACGCGCACCATCTCCGAAAATCTGACGCTCGATCTCGCTGATGGAGGGCAATAGTGGCCAGTCCTGCAGAGAGCGACGGCATTTTGAGCTAATCGTCTCATCCCAATCAACGGTGGCAGCCATTATCTTCGCTCCAACGGTAGGACCAACAAGATGCTGAACGATTTGTGAAGCATTGGGACGATCGTAAGACTGTTGGCTCCAACAGTCTTGCAGCAGCAACCAAAGACCGTCATCAGAAGGTATTGTTGCTGGCCGCGAAGGACGGAAGCCGGCTAACACCTTGAAAATAACCGGCGCGTCGAGGAAAAACTCGTAGAATGGTGCCTTTCCAGTTAAGATCTACGGATCCCGATAGTTAGTGGGAGGGTTTCAGGCGAGACTCAGGTATATGCACCTCGTAACAGACGCATCCAAAAGCGTATACATCTGAGCCGTAGTGGTTCTGCATTTGTCCCATTAGCAGCTCCGGAGCTTGGTACCGCGAAGTTCCTCCCCTGGCACTCGCGGTCGAATGCGTAAATCGCAGGCTCATCGCATCGACGATAGACGAAAGACCGAAGTCAGCGACACAAGCTCGACGTGAAGGAGTAACCAGGATGTTCATCTGCAGATCGGTGAGCATGGCCAAGTCGAAGGGGTTCGAAAAGGCGACTCACTCCCTTGAGATCTCCATGCACGACATACTTCCCATGGAGATACTCAAGACCTATGGCCACATCCAGCATCTAATACCGCATAAATGCCAGACACTTCGAGGAACGAGGAGAGAGTGCTCACGAGAGAGAGACGATCAGTGTCGGGCGGGGCGTAGTTTTCCAGAAATTGTAGAACATGACCATTCGACATCCACGGCGACACAAGGCACAGTCGGTTTTCTACATAATATAGCCCTAGAAAGGGAAGCAAATTCGGATGCGAAAGTTGACGCCATATGAGAGCTTCGTGACCGAATGCCTTGAGAACCGATGACGATGAGTATTTTATGAAGCAACGGTGTAGATAGAACACACCTGCGCCGCAGCCCGGACTTCAGCGTCTCGGAAGAGTCGCATGATCTTCACGGAGACGCTCTGCCCTCGGACCAACCCTTTCCAGATGTCACCGAACGCCCCAGCTGCCACCTGAGGCCCCATAATTTGCAAGTCGGTGAGAGAGAAGCACGTCGGATGGAGTCCTGACGCGCGCGAAAGCCTCACCAGGGCTTTGGATAGTCGCGGCCTCGCCGAAGACTCGGGAAACAAATCCAGGAGCTACCATGTACGAAATTAGGCACGAAAGACAACGGTGCGGGTACATACCTCTTGTAGAAGATCAAGGAGGTGTTGGGCAAGGTCGCCACGACAGGCCAAGAAACCTTTGTAGCTTTCAGAGTTATGAAAGATCAGGACCAGTTGTCCACGAAGAACATGAACATCTCGAGAGAGGCATTGAAAAATCTCCTCCGCGATGATATGACTGATCCAAAGCGAATCCTAAAGTGAGATGAATAATGACTATGCAACGGACAAACGACTGGACGCACCCGCGTTAGCGTGTGCTTGAGAATGCTGAACAATGTTTTCACAACAGAGTGATAGTTCGCAAGACTCTCTAAAATATCCCACTGCACCCATTGCTGGACCATGTCTTGAATCTCGATAATTTGTCTGGAGGACGGGTCGATAGGTAACCACAATACAGTAGCGGTATACGCACCTTTGCGACAGCTGGAGCGGTAAAGAAAATGCATAGACTATAAAGTTCTGTTCGTCCCCAGATTAGCCATTTATTTTTACCACGGACATCATGAAGCTTACCTGGGCGATCGTGAGGCGATCCATCCATTCTTTTTCGACCCACTCAAGGACAGTTGTTCGAGAGGGAATGTCAAGGGTCCGCATGCTATGGGGGAAATGCGCGGAATCTTCGGACACCGCGGTGGCTAGTGCCGCTCCAGTTGGACCGGCCAAGGTGAAGGAAGCGGAGCCTGACCAAGTTCCTTCGGCCATAACCGAACCTGAGAGAGATGGAGTCGGCTTAGATCAAGTCTGGGACGAAATGAGATGCAAACGAGAGCAAAACGAGAGTGAGGAAGGGACGGGGTCGAGGAAGGGCAGTTGATCCAGACCGTAGTTGCACACTAATCAATCTGAATCGATGTGGCCTATAGAGCTCCAAGTTATTCTTGAAAGCTGTTTCACTTCACTGCATGTAAAAGAAGCTTGTTTGCGATCCGAAGAGCGGTTTACTGCTCAACAGAAGATAGATCATCTTTTTTACGACAAGAGTTACTAGTGTGCTTTGCCATTCGGATTTTGCAGACATTCACAGACATAGGCATTCGCAGACATAGGCATTCGCAGACATGGCAGCCACTGGCATTACGAGAATAGCGGAGTCTTGGTATATGCATAGCATAGGAGATCAGGCTGTGGATGAGGAGAAAGAAGGTGATCATGACGGCATGTACGGGCCCCGGCTGTTCCTTAATGGAACCGCGCCGGTATACACTTCCGTGCAGTGATGACTGCCGTTGCCGCCGGGTAAGCTCTGTCCGAAAACGTCATGGTCTGACATTTTGGTTATGACTTAAACGGCGACCTGGTTGAACGAACAACGATTTTTTCGAATTCCTCCGAGAAACGAGGAAGACCCAGCGTAGGATAAGGCGCGAATAAAGTGCTGGCTTCCGCTCCCGAAGAGAGCAAGAAGGGAATGATTCACCTTTTCGTGTTTTCGAATCTGCTTGGGCTGTGGGAGTAGTAGTAGTCCATGGTAGTGGCCTGCTTCATTCCTCTGGCATCGATGAGGTCGACGATATTTGATTTATCATTCAGAATGGTTACGAATCGATTCACTCCCTCGAGTTCAGATCGAATCGTGCGAGCCATAATTGACCGGAACTTTGTGCTAAATTGCTCACCAGCCGGGTCCGCGGTCTCATCTAATGCTGTCGCCTACTGCATGGCGGGTTAGGCGCCTGTCTTGTGCGGCAGCGGGTTACGAGAACCACTGTCCTGGATACGTTTCTCTGAGTCTCGATACCTTTCGTCCGTGCCGGCTCCATTTCAGTCCCACTCTAAGAGTCGCATTCAAACGGCCCCACACCCAGTAATTCGCTCGCTAGCCGGGTCCGCGGTCTCATCCAATGATGTGGCCTACGGGTTAGGCGCCAGTCTTGCGCGGCAGCGGGATGCGAGCATCACTGTCCTAGAATCTAGATACGTTGCACTCGATAGGTAGTACCTTTCGTCCGTGGTGTTCTTCGCCGGCTTCATTCACTCTGAAGAGTCGCATTCAAACGGTCCCGCACCCAGCAAGACGGACCTGGTCGAATCCAAGTCAAATCCAGCGTCGATCCAAGGGAATATAAAATCAATTCTCGTCGCTCCAATGGTTTTTGCAGTCGCCGATCTATCAAAATGAGTTATACGGACCTCGAGAAAGATGCGGAGACGAACCAATGGACGATGAATCTCCATCTATAGCGAATCCACCAGTGGTTTCCCTCGGGCGAGGTAGTCTGTCCCCGTTGAAATCGCATGGGATCGGATATATAAACTGGACTGCCTCGCTTGAGATCCAGCAGCTCTCCAGCGACACCCGCATCGCAACAGAGATCCAGCATGGATTTCCTCAGCTTCATTGTCCTCGCTATCGTTGCGTCTGGCGCCGCCGCCCGGGTTTCTGTCTGTTAGCTTCGACGAGACTCAAACCTTGTGTTGATATGACTTCCAGGTTGAAACTTCGAAACAAGTTCTTGGAGTTGCGGTCAAAGGCCGACAATCTCCTCCCGAGGTCCCAGACCAGCCTGGCATCAGCCCGACCCCTGGCGTGGGTGCGAGCCCTGGCGCGGATGCGATAGCCACTGCCAGTGGTAATAGCACCAGTAGTTGTGGCTGCGTGAGTTCTGCGATGTTCGCAATTCAAGTTACCTCGCAATTAATCCCTCTTCTCAGTCCTATGACGATTTCTCCAAGCACTTCGTCCAGTTTGTCACCCAAGCGACTCAAGGCGGAGCGACGGCTGCCCAGGGCGGAGCGACGGCTGCTCAAGGTGGAGCGGCGGCTGCTCAGGATCTAGCGACCGGAATGCAGGACAGCCCAGACGCCAGCAACAGTGCCAGTGGAGGGACCACCCCGGAGACGGGCAGTGGAGGAGCAGGAGTAGGAGGAGCAGCAGGAGGAAGTCCTCCAGGAGGCGCATGAGGAAGTTCTCTAGGTGGAGCAGGACTGCCTCCGCGGTCCCAAATTTGAAACATCAGGGTGCCATACTACATACATAGCTGTATGTAGTAGTATGCTACAGATGTCCTTCATCGCCGCCGTCATGAACAGTCCCATTTGTCATTGAACTTACTTCCACCTGTGTCCAGGAACAAGTAAAAGAGAAAGGTTGAAGAGAATTGATAGCACCAAGAGCAAGTCACTGCAGTCATTCGATATTGCCTCATTCGGAGTTTGGCGTCTCGCTGCCGTATTTGGATGCTGAGGTCGATTTCTCTTTTGCTTGCTCATCCTTTATCTGGACGTCGTTCGCATCCGCATCGTATGAATGATGCGGACGCCTCACAACGGCCATCAGTCTTACCACCATCCCGGGTGCGACTGACGACGTTACACTTCTCGTATTCTTTACAAAAATATTCAAGAGTAGGACACCGCCGAAGATTCAGAAGCTGCACGAATGACTCCGAGAACACGTTGGACAAAGTGGTCGAACAAAGTGCTGGTTTCCGATTCCAGGGAGAGCGAGAGGAAAGGGAATAAATATTATTATTTAGAAAAAGGTCGGTGCAATCTCGTGTTTTTGGATTTTGCTCGGGATGTGGGAGTACATGGTGGTTTGCTTCGTCCCTCTGGTAACATCCCTCTGGCAATAATGTCGACAATAGGTGATTTAAAACGGTTCCAAATTGATTCTGGACTCCTTCCGGAGTCCTTCGTGTTCTCGCTTGGTTATAATTTAGCAGAAAAGGGAATAAGCATACGTGGATGCTCTGAATCACGACCGTCCCGCTTCAAAAATTTTCCTCCTACCCGTCTTTAGTGCGGAACTGCAGATTAAATAAAGCAGAATAAAACTCACCCTAATTCGCCATAATCGAAGATCATTTTCACAACCGGCAGTTGTCGTTCGGTATGAAAGTGGCTGCAAGGAACAAGATAGGCGACAGCAGACAGCAGCCACCGCGTTTCCTCCAAAGTGGTCCAGCTTGACCGCCACATTTCGATAGAAGGTACAGCTTTCAAACGGAGCACAAAACATATCCAATAGCGTGATAACATGATAGTCCACGTGCGGGGGGTACTGGTTGAACTGGGTGCATGCAACCTCGAGACGTTGTTGGCAGCTGGGGCGCTGGCGGATACCGGCCAGCACCTGCCCCGGAAAAGTGCAAGGGTAATGGCGAGAGGCAACATGGACAGAAAGCCTCGGGCGTCGAGCTGATCCTTGACGGTAAGTAACTCGACGGTCGTAATGTCCAACTCCCAAGTGAGGTGATACTTTTCGAGATCCTACGAACTCTTTTCCGCCTCCATTCGGTTAGAGTTTCGATATGTGAAGCTTGGCTTTTGAATAGTGCTTCCTGCAACTGAATTCTAATGTCTTGCATCGTCTTCATGAGATCTACATTCTGAATCAACCGTTTTTCGTTTTCAAGATAGCGAGCGGGGGTACCACTTGGGGTGTCTGACGAAACGGCCGGGCGGCTAGCCTGCCTTACCCGGCGAATAAGCTGTCCAGAGGTCTTCGGTTTGTGTGTGATAGCGCGAGGGATCTGAGGTGGCATGAGCAAAAGGCGGGTGTATGAAGCAAACAAGCTTGAAGGCAAAAGTTGTGAAAGGAGGTGGCTGTGCCTCACCGGTCCGAAGAGTCCCGAACGCGGCAGCGCACGGCAGTTGTGGCGAACAGTTGCGCCAAACCCGACGGTATAGCAAGTTTGACGTTGCTTAGAGGCACCCGTCCGCCCCGAGTCGAGAAAAATTGGATTAAAGCAAAGAAATAAAGACACTGCAAAAAGTACGGCGAGACCAGCCAGAAATTTAGGACGAAGGGAAAATATGGAGAAACGGAATACAGCGTGTACAGTAAAGGTAGAGTTAATAGGCGTGCGTGGATGGAGGTGGATCGGATGGATGAGTGTAACGAGCTAGCAATAGTACGAGGAGTGGTCATGCGTGGCGACGTGGTACACTGTACTACATTGTATGCGTATGTGTCTGTCGTAGAGATGGATGGCGAGTGGGCGGGTGAGTTTTTTGGGGCGTGTAGGTAGATACAGGAGTGCATTGCGTAGACGCACAGCTTTGGAGTATGTGGGTGGGGCACTGCTTCGCCGACGCCTGCAGAGCCACCGGGGACTGGAGCTGAGAGCTCGCGCGCGGTTCTGCGAGGCGTCGACGGGGACCACGACACGAATATCGCCACCACCACCGGAAAAGACCAACGCAACGAGTGTGGGGGAAAGGGAAGGTATGAATGACCAAATGAGGGACAGAGAAACAGAAACAAGCCGAGAACCGGAAGGAGCGAGAAGAGCGGCGGTGGGACGACGGGGACCGGAACGAGAGTGGAGTCCGTATTGGTCCGTGACGCCCGCAGGGATATCCATCATCCGCGATTCTAGCCCATCTTCCATCCTTCTTCTTCTGCTTACGCGGAGGTGTTACAGGCCGCCCGACGTTGATACCGCCATACGGATATTTTGCTTTCTTCTCTGCAGGCTTCAAGATCTGTCGGAACAAACTTTCAGTGATTTTTCCACGCGACGTGGGTGAAACTTGCCTGGAAGGAGCACAGTAGCGTTTCGTCGACGCTCATCATAGCGCCGGCGTTATCGAACTCGCCGCAATAATTAGGCGCCGAGAACAAAGTCACTAGGTGCCGTTTCGCGAAGAACTCATACCCGTCTTCGACGACCTAGGTAGGTATAGTGCAGTATTAGCTTGGGCTAACACAGGACCGGTACATCCACGTACCTGATGCGCTCTACAGATCAGGTCCATATCATGCTTTTGCAGGAATCGCGACACCACGTCCGGCCCAAACGTAAACGAAACTCCTCGGTCGTTCTCAGACCACCCGGTAATGTCCTTGTCTGGATCTGACCATAGGAGATCGCAGAGCAGCCCTGAAAAAGCCTCCCAGTCAGCCGGGACTACTCAATGAGACTGGCCGCAGCTCACCCGTGTCTGGTACATCAGTCGGCCGCATTACCCGCCGTATTTGTTCCATCGACTGCAAGTCCGGACTCAGCCCGCCGTGCATGGTAAATATCTTCTCGTCGATAATGGCCGCGATTGGCAAGCAATTGAAGCAATCGGTGAAGGTTTTCCAGAGTTTGATATTATAACGGCGTTTACCTGATTTAGCGTAAGAAAGTGTTTTATCAGAGACGATAGAGTACACACATTCGTCGTAGAACCCGTATATTCTGTTGATGCTCGCGCACTCGTGGTTACCGCGAAGTATGAAGAAGTTTTCAGGGTACTTGATCTTGTACGCCAGGAGCAGACATATGGTCTCCAGGGACTGTTTCCCTCGGTCGACATAGTCGCCCAGGAAGAGGTAGTTTGCCTCCGGGGGGAAGCCGCCGTATTCAAACAGGCGCAAAAGGTCGTAATATTGACCATGGATGTCGCCTTTTGAGATGTCAAGATTACACAAAGCATGCGAAACTGAGTCGGGGCGTACCACATATCTTGATTGGTGCCTCTAGCTCCAGAAGAATGGGCTGGTTAATGAAGATCTCTCGTGCCTTCGTGCACAGATATTTGATCTCGTATTCTTGTAGCTGCACGGGTTTGCCGGGTCGGTTACCACGCACTAATAAGGGCATTGGATTCTGTTAGCGATTTGTTGAAAAGGGTACGTAGGGCTAGCGCAGCTCCGGAGGCCGTCTCCGAGGTGCCAGGCCCTTGACACGCTGCAGCGTCGAGGAGGGTAACTATGGCTCCACAAGCGCACCCGCCATGGGTCCGCAACCGCCACGTCTGAACGCCCACGCAGACAGACCCATCCCAATATCGCATAGCGCCTCGCCGAAGTAAAGGGACAGCTCACCTTCAAGCAGTCGATCAATTACAGAGTCCAAATCGATATCTGGGACCACGTCCATTTGGGGGATGATACGAGCAAAAGCACCCAAGTTCCGTGGTCAAAGGTCGTAATGAATCGTGAAGATTTCAGGCGTCCCGAGGGTTGTGGTCCAAGGATACAGGGGACCGAGATGGAGGGAAAAGAGCTGTTCGGAGTCGGAGATAGGCGTGGCTTTGTAAGACAGTGATGACCTGGTTTTTAAGAGGCGTACGTGTTTTTTTAGGCGGGGCAGGAGGAGCGGGAGGGAGATGAAGGGCTTTGTGACCACCGGACACGATGGCTAAGGCTGAATCGATGAGCGGTGCACCTGGGCTTACAATCATGAAAATTCCAATTCGGACAGGACCGGCGATCCGGGAAAGGATGCAAGGCTGAGCGCACTGAATGCCGTCAACTCGCCCGTACTCAAGGGTTTTTTTCGATTTTTCTCTTAGAAAAGACAATACCAAAGTCCGCAACGACGATTTGTACGCCATTTGACTTTAATAGGCAAACTTTTATGTGAATGGCAAAAACATCAAGATTCATGGAAGGATATTCGGGTCAGCATCAGTGGTCACCATCGTAGTAGCCACCTGGTCATGGTTATTTCGGATGGCAGAGACGCCGGAACAAATAAAAATTTAGCATTAAATCCGACTACCTCTGATAACGGGGCGGTGCAAAACGGTAAATTGGCACATACATATCGGGAGAAACGAGCTCTTCACCTGTAAATGTTTAAACCGGGTAAAAGACCTAAGGTGTTCGACACTTCGGCCAGGGTTCGAAGGGATTCTGGAGAGCTTGAGAGGAAGGGCCAGCTGAAATCCACTCGGAGTATCCGGCCTTCGTGGTCATCGGGGTTGCAGTGTGTTTGCTCGGGAATGCGAGGCGGCCACGGCAAGGAAAGAAAACATCACAACCAATACGAGCGGGATTCGGGCGATAGGAGAGGCATGTATTATGAGCTGCTTTGGAGGATGTCTTGAGGCCGACCGACTAGCAGAACCGGAGTAATTTTTCGTTGGCTAGGGAGTTTGAAGTTGGGCGGCAGGCTTGAAACTTCCGGCTCCCATGTACGACTCCGAGTTCACTAGTATTCCGGCGGAGCTTTTAGTAGTTTCTTATTTAAGAGGCACGAATACTGGCCCCATCGATCAGAAGCGGAGGACAGCAAAAGCAGACGGCGAGAGATTTAAAATTCGACGACGGGAAGAGGGCCCTCGAAACTTCAAGATAGATTCCGAGTCGTTACTTGCTCCCATGGACAGCCTCGAGTTCAGTAGTGTTGCACCAGCAGACCTTTTCGTGGAATCTGAGAGGCAGTGAGAAACGTTGGGCGTGAAGCACGGGAGCGAACCGTTGGAGCTTTGGCGCTTGACGAGCGCTTCCAGAGTTGGGACTCCGAACGTTTGAGGATTTAAAAAACTTCCGACAATGATTAATTTGAAGAAGATTAGACGAGCGACGAAATTGGCGGCGCCGGGCGTGGAATGGATTGGCCCAGGAGGAGGAAGATCCGGAGGATGAATTATTATACTTGCACGTCCTTAAGCTTGAAACTCGTTTCCGAGAGAGAGTAATAAGGTGAGGCAGCGACGTAGTTGAGGGACTCATAAGGGAGCGCTTATCGCAGCGCCAGATCCTGGAGACTGCCTTTTTTTGCGGACAGGTGCATGCTGAGGTAACCTCTGATGCGAACGAAGTCTTTTCTTCAACTAAAAGGTGCTTGATCGGGAGAAGATCGTGGCATCCATCACGACCCGGATCCGCGGATAATAATAGATATTTCCGGCACTAGCACTCGTTGGAATGCTTTGCAAGGAGTCAGAAAAAATAGAGGATGTTTGGATACATGCTTATGATCACTTTCTTTCGTTTAACTCCGCAGTGTGATATTCTAAGGTGACTGCGTGCTGGCTTGCATTGGGGCAATGTTTGTTCCAGCCAAACAATCACCTTTTTTGGTTACCCCTCGTCCGTGGGAGCGACAATCATCTCCGATCAAGCACCTCTTTTCTTCAACAGCCACAGCCTTAGATGCACCTAGATGCGCATGCACCTATACGTGGCCGGCATTTATCCGCAAGGGAACTTGTTTCCTGGTTACCCCGACTTATTTTTCCGTGAATATGGATCGGGAACACAACTTCAAGTTGCTGCGCGTTGTTTCGCTTGCAAAACTGCCTTTTGGATCGCAACGAACTTGGTTGACTCTTGGATACAAAGAGCCAGCTTTTTACGAAAAATTTGGAAGCCATATATGTTGTAGGTGTATGCAGACTATGTGGTATGGACTTGCCTTCCTCTCCCTCAAACTCGGAAGCTTTGAGTATGGCCCATTCAACTGGTGTGGCGTTAACCACCGCAATCTCCGAAGATGATACTGTACGGATCCCTTGCCAGCCTAATGTTTCATCCCCAGCCCCAGTCGCGACGATTAGTTCCCATTTAGTGCACTCCCGAAAGGGAATCCTCGACTGTGTCGAGAAGGAATGGATGGATTCTCTCAAAATACCCCAGGTTCGCTTCGCGATATGGAAGCGAAAAAAATAGCTAATTATTCGAATGAACAGAACTTCATTCTCTACGTATTCTCCTTGTTTCTCCGGCCGTCGCAAGGGTGCGTCTGTGTACTTCGTCTTATTGCGGATAACTATGAACCGGATGCGCAGGCAAAATCACGAAAATCCGAGACCTAATGCAAGAATGGGCGAGGTGGGATGCATTAGAGAGTCTTGCGAACTACCGCTGCGCCATGGAAACATTGTTCGGCGTCTTGAAAACTATGCCGGTACGCCTAGCTTATTTCCCGATATTTCGCTTCATATCGTATTAGGATTGGCCAAGGGCAGCCATGCTGAGAATATTTATCAATGTCTATCCCAAGACGTTCATGTTCTCCATGACCAGTTGCTCTCGATCTTCCGGGATCCCGAAACGTACAAAAATTTCTTGGCTTGCCGGGGCGACCTTGCACAAAAGCTCGTAGATCTCCTCCAAGATGTATGCACCTCACCGCTCCTCCGCCGTGTCTAACTTCCGGCAGGTCTTGGATTCGCTGCCCGAGTTATTGTCCAGGTCGCAACTGTCCAAAGCTCTCATGCGGCTTTCGCGCGCATCAGGACTTCATCCTACATGCTTCCCTCTCACCGACGTCCAGATCAAAGGGAAACAAGTAGCAGCTGGGGCTTTCGGTGACATCTGGAAAGGGCTGGTCCGGGGACAGATCGTCGCCGTTAAAACCGTGAGACTGTTTCAAGATAACGAGGTTCGGGCAGCGGCGCAGGTGATATCACCTACACCATTGATCCAAGTAACATATCTCATTGTCTCACAGGAATTCGGCCGCGAAGCTCTTATTTGGCGCCAGCTTTCCCACCCAAATTTACTCCCCTTCTTTGGACTACATTATTTGGACAGTAAGATCTGCCTCATATCACCCTGGATGTCGAACGGGCACATTCTCCAGTTTCTGGCAAACGCACCACCCGATACTGATCGCGTTTCTCTCGTGGGTACGATTTCCTGTAATGCTTTCAAGTATCTGACGTTTGTGCCGTAGATGTTAGACGTGGCCATGGGTGTGGAGTATCTCCATGGGAAGCATGTCGTGCATGGAGATCTCAAGGGAGTAAGTCGCCTTTTCGTGGTAACCCTTTCTACTTGGTGATACTCACCGATGCAGATGAACATCCTGGTTACTCCTTCGCGTCGAGCTTGTGTTGCTGACTTCGGTCTCTCGGCCATCGTTGATGCGATGAGCCTGCGATTTACGCATTCGACCGCCAGTGCCAGGGGAGGAACTTTGCGCTACCAAGCCCCCGAGTTGCACATGGAACAAATGCAGAATCACTACGGCTCAGATGTATACGCATTCGCTTGTGTTTGTTACGAGGTACATTTATGCCCATGCCTCGAGCCCTCCTGCTGATTGAAGGCTTAGATATGGACCGGAAAAGCCCCATTCTCCGAGTTTCCTCGCGATGGGATGGTCATTCTGAAAGTAGTGGAAGGCCTCCGTCCTTCGCGACCAGAAACAAGGCCTCTTGATGATGGTCTTTGGTCGCTACTGCAGGACTGCTGGAAAAAAACAGTTTTGTGATCGACCTAACGCTTCTCAGATTGTTGAGCGTTTTGTTGGTCCTGCCATCGGGGCGAGGCCAACGGATGCTGCCGTTGATTGGGACGAGACGATCAGTTCAAAATGCCGTCGTTCTTTGCAGGACTGGCCACTATTGCCATCCATTACCACCATCGAGAATCGTCTTGAAGATTGTGCGCGTTCGGTCCTGCATTCTGACGCTGAGAATTCGATCCGTCGTGATGCGCCTCGCATCTCACTGCGTACAACGCATCTCCAAGATCGGCGAGGTCGTGCGATTCAAGCCCAGCCTCACACTTCGGACCACCAACACGTCGCGCCGCTGTATACGCCGCGCACGCCCGTGGTCCCTCGTACTCGCGCGCATTCGTGCTCCAGGGCCCGGGCCCTTGCTTCCATCCACCGCCTTCCCTTGTAGGCCAGGCCGTATTACATCCAATGTATGCAATACTGTCAATCATTTATTCTGTCTCAGTGACAGGCGCTTTGGCTCGCTCAAGAAGAGTCGGAGACGCCATAAATGTTCTACTCATTTGTACGCGGTACCCTCTGAGTTTCGCTTGCATTAGATTGTCACAACAGAGCGGATCGAATGGCAGTGCCAGAGCGCCGATGGGATCATTCCGCCCTGTTACGCGGTTTGGGCGTTCTGTCTTCCGACCACCTCCACCTGGCTGACCATGTTCAGCTGGGAATCGCTTCCGATCGAGATCTGGCGCGAAATCCTGTATTTCGTCGCGTCATCTGGCCTCGAAAACCTTGCCATGGTCTGCGAGACCTGTTCTCAGCTCATGTCAATTGCACGGCCTATGCTGTACCGCGACTTGACACTAAAAACCTCGACCGAAGACATCGAACCCAACCTTTCTGCAGTGGACACATTTTCACTCCTCGCTCGCGACGAGGATTTAGCGCGCAGGTGTCAGGACGCTGACTCTAGATGCAGTGGCAGAGTCGGAGTTTGAAATTACTGACACTCCAATCCTGGTGCACACCGCGTCCTTAAAAAATATGTCGCTGCTGAAGAGGCTTACCATCCTCGGGAACGTCTTTCGTGAGGCAGACGACGATATGAAGGCGGAATTCATCGAGGCATTGTGTTGCCTGCCTGTCGAGGAGCTGCATTTCCCATCACCGTTCTGCTTCTATCCCTTCTCGCCAGATCAGTTCGGACGAATCGTGAACCTGAAAAGTATCGAATGTTATTCACAAATCGACTACCATGGTGAATCCAGTTGTTTCGTTATTTGTATTTTTCTTGATTTTCTTCCCAGAGGATTTTGCCCCACGATGCCTACAATTGCTCTCTAATTCGACGTCCACCTTGACGTCCCTGTCGCTTTCCGCCATGTATATCGAGCCCGACTTGGCCCTGCCATTCTTTGCCTTGCGCTTTCCTCTTCTTCGATCCTTCACCTCAGGCACTTGGCATGAGGGGATCACTTCTTTCCCGGGATTTCACGACTTCATTTTGGCGCATAGCGAAACTCTGGAAGACCTGGCCATGGAATACTCCAGTCGTCAAGAGGTGAACCCCACCGCCTTGGTTTTTGGTAGCGACGATTCCCTCCCACCAACCTGTCTGTCCAACCTGTGCGTGTTCAAAGGCCACTGCATGTGGAGTCGATGGCCAGGGCAAAAATGCAGTGTTCTCGCTCCCTCGCCGACCTCACCATCGGCGTCGGCCGAATCGAGAATCCTCGAGCCGAAATAGAGCGGATGCTCGATGAAATCGCGTCGGGACGGCTCGGGGGGTGCCTGGGAGGACTGAAGGAATTGGATTTCGACTTCTTCGCCTCAGCCGACGAGGAGCGGAACTGGATCCCTCCATTCATCCGCAGATGGGGGGAGATCTGCGGCTCGTCGCTTGAGGTTTGGCACGGGTTCTTGCCCTTTGTGTGGTCCTGGGGTCCCGACGAGCTCGCAGATTTCTTCAGTCCATTTGCGAAGCTGCAGGTTATCTGGCTCGCC
This sequence comes from Mycena olivaceomarginata, assembly GCA_029378375.1. NCBI lineage: Eukaryota > Fungi > Basidiomycota > Agaricomycetes > Agaricales > Mycenaceae > Mycena > Mycena olivaceomarginata. The sequence continues at coordinate 51,367 of JARKIC010001361.1, read as the reverse complement.
CACGATTCGCATTGCTTTGGAGTATTCCCAGCAGACAGTAATCCAGAAAGGGTGTCGCCTGAAGTTATCGCGTCTTATGTTCGCAGCCTGGCCCAAAGGTGCCCTGCACTGGAGGAGGTGTGGCTCTTGATCTGGGGTTGTGAAACTTCCTGCTGGAAGGTCGAGAGGAGACAAGGTTCTGCGCTTTCGGTGCGGTGCGCAGATTGATTTGGACTTGCCTTCGGTATCAATTGTGCAATGTGCACTCATTTGCACGCAGTGAAGGGGTGACCCGTCCACGGGGCCTTCGAGCATTCATTTGCAGTAGACGTGGACACATTCCGGCATAAAAGCAGACCCTGGACGGAATTTGATATCCCCACGAAGCCAAGAACCAGATGCACGACAAGAGTGAGGCAATTCTTGCGGATCTTGAGTCGTTATAAAAGACCGCGCCAGAGAACCATAGTATAGCGTGGCCACCAGTACAATAACCCAGTCCTTCGCGAGTCACGACAGATCTGGCGAATCACCGAGCTGTTTCTGCCTCCACGTCGATTGCAATGGCGACTGAGCGAACTCCCCTCATCCCCAAAGGTCCCGCAGAGGTGTCGAACAGCGATTTTGCGCTGTTAATGACGGGGATTTGGAGGTATGTCGAGGTTTTGGTCAAGCCTACTCTAGGCTAGACCCAAATTTGGGTGTCGATCTTCTCACTTCCTCCTCGACGATATCTCCGATTCTGACGCGTTCCTTTCTTCCTAAGCCTGTTTTTCATAGGGTCTCTCGATGCCACCATTGTTGCGACACTCATTAGCACCATTGGTTCCTCATTGGAGTCCATGCAGCTCAGTTCTTGGATTGGGACGGCGTACTTGCTTTCACTTTGTGCATTCACCCCACTATATGGTATGTCTGACGCCGATTGCTTCCATAAATAAATATCTTTATCCGGGACTAGGTCGACTAGCAAATATTCTGGGCCGACGGCCCAGCATGCTGTTTGCAGGCACATTGTTCAGCGTGGGTACAATCCTATGCGGTTTCGCTCAAAATATGTACGCCGGGACGCGTCCCAAGTCCTACCACAGCTGACTTTTGGAAGGTGGCAACTTGTTGCATGCAGGGCCATTGCAGGAATGGGGGGAAGTGGAATGACCGTCGTTGGATCCGTCATCATGTCCGACTCGGTGCCCTTGAAGAGTCGAGGGCTCTACCAAGGGTGTGGGTATTCCATCCCATATTCTCGAAGTTTGACCCTGATCTTTGCTGACAGTCGGGAATCTCCTCTTCGGCCTCGGCGGCGCCATTGGTGCGCCTCTGGGCGGTTGGCTCGGCGATACCATCGGGTGGCGCGCCGCATTCTTGTGCCAATCGCCATTTCTGGTCTTTGGTTTTCTCTTGCTGTACCTCAAGATCCGGGAGCCTGAATCGGTGCTTGCTGCAACAGGCACCAACATTTTTACCAAGCTCAAACGAATCGACTATGCTGGGTCTGTGAGCCTTATTCTAGCTCTTTTGACTTTCCTCCTGGGCATACATTTCAAGTCAACTGTTGGCTACAACTGGGACGATCCCCGCGTCTGGGGGTTCTTGACGGTCTCGTATGTCCATTTATTCGCAGTAATTTTCTGCCTTGATTAGTGTATCTATAGCGCCGTATTGGCCTCCTTGTTTTGCTTGTGGAGCTTAAATTTGCCGCCGAGCCTGTTATGCCCATTACTATGCTCAAACGCGTACAGTTTCTCTTTACCACCTCCATCATCAATTTACACTTTTTCAGAGAACACCAGGCTTTGTAGCCCTCAATAATTTTCTCATCGCAGTACTCACATTCTCCACCCTGTACAATACACCCCTGTATTTCACTGCAGTGCGACTTCGCACCTCTGCTGATGCTGGCGCCCACCTCATCCCCAACTCGGTCTTTGTCGCAATCGGGTCCCTCCTCGCAGGTTTGTACATGCGCAAGACCGGCCGCTACTGGACGTTCCAGGCCATTTCGAGCCTGTTCCTTGTCGCTGCCAACCTTATCCTTGCGTCCTGGAATCTCGACACCCCAGAGTGGGTGCTCTATATTACCCTAGCGCCGTCGGTGCGTCTTGCGTGTTGTCAACCACCATTCGGATGCTCACGCCGCACAGGGTTTCGGCTTCGCAGCTGTGCTAACGACGACGCTGCTCGCGCTCATCGCGAGTGTCCCCCGCGAAGACATACCGCTCGCGACCGGAAGTAAGCCTTGTGATTTGCCGTGTTCGACTCACTCATTCCTCGCCAGTATCATACCTCTTCCGCACCACGGGTCAAGTCCTCGGCGTCTCCGTCTCCGCGACCCTCACTCAGTCTCTCCTCGCACGCAACCTCCGCGCTCGCATCCTGGACGAGGACGTGCGTGTGCTTCGTTTCTTCACTGAAACGCCTAGTGACACCACAAGAACACAGATCGTCGTCAAGATCCTCGACTCGACGGCATACATCCACACCCTGCCCGCAGACCTCCGGCACCAGGCAACGACGAGCTGGGCACTTGCGCTCCGGACGGTGTTCTATTGCCATGTTGTGCGTCCTTTCCTTTCCTCTCTTCTCTTGAGCTGGGAGTGGCCTGGTGTATTTATGAACGTACGAATTGAATGCCGTTCACAGGGCCTCGCAGTAGGCATCTTCCTCTCCGTACTGCCCGTGGAAGAGTTCTCGCTACCCGATACGGTTGCGGCCGAGCCTGTGAAGCAGACGCAGACGGACCCGGTGGAGCGCGATGCGGAGAGGGCTGCGGCTGCGGATGAGTGAGATGATGGATGGATGGGGCTGTTTCTGAGCGAGGCTTGGATATGTGTGTATATGAGGTATTTGTCGCCCTGTCTCGAGTGAATGGCTGAACGTCATATCAAGTTCACAACGCTAATCTAAGATATTTTGAGGGGTAAAAGTGAGGAACGGTGGCTCAGAAGTTTTGCCAGGATAAGCCAAGCCTATCTGGATTCACAATATTCTGAGACGAACGCGGGGAACAATTGGCTCAGTTTGTCAAGTGGCATGGTCATTTGGCAACTTGGGTCAAATCCAGATTTGTAACATATCTGAATTCTGGCTAAGGAGCAACACCTAGTTCACACAAGGTACATGCACATAATTGAAGAATCGGTCCCAGGATGCAGAGCGTATTAATGCTTTCCGCACCAATTATACGGGAGCGTCGTTCTCCGAGCATCGAGGACACCCCGGCCCCCCGTACGACTGACTAATAATACATGCTTGCTGCAGTATCCGTGCATCTGGCATACTACTTATCTCGCTCGGGACGACACGACCTGTGGAGCATGACTTTAAATTAATCGGAGTACATAATGGCAGCCTCTTTATTGCCGAACCTTTAGGTTTGGCGGTTTACAATAAAATAGCGGGATGGCTTAGCTTCCATATATGGTAGGCTGTGCTGATGTGTTGTGTCTTGTTTATTGATTGCTTTACGCCTTGAGATGCAGGAAAAACGCGAAAAAGAATCCCAAAAAGGAAAGATTGAAAGAAGATCATAGAAACTCGCAAGTACTCAACAGATACATTAAAAAGAATTGAAAAAGAGAAGGAAAGGGAGAACTTCAGTGCACTTCAGTCGAGAAAGAGGTTGGCAAGTCACGAAAAGGAGCAGACAGTATTAAATTAAATCACAGTATTGCACAGACAATGCGAACAGTGAAGCAGCGGGACGACATGGGAGCACATCATTACAACATGAGATAAATTTTCAACCATTCCTCCGAGGCTCAGACCGAGATTTGAGTTAACAACATACCTTTTGAGGGCAATCTTGATGGAATACGGCGCCATCGGCGCTCGTGGATGCCTTAAAATCAATGTTGGGGTCTTGATGAGACTTGAGACGACCTGAACAATGTGTGCATGAAGAATTTCCGGTTCAGTTTGACAAGAAGGCTCACCTTGTATTGTGGATACTCAATGGAGTGTGCCGTTGGGATACTGACTCTTTCAGTGGTGGAAAGTCAATGTAGTGTCTATAATAGGCCTCAGACGACTTCTGGACACAATGCATTATTTCGTGCAAATGGACCAATAATTCAAGGAGATTGCTTACAGTGAGTTTCAGACATATTCCAATTTTGTTATGGTCTTGTGGGCTCGTTTCAACAACCGATGACCCCACATCATTGTAGATGGGTTGAGGCTGACCCAGGAGGTTTGAACGAGGCCTTCCGTCACGATAAAATCGATCCTATCCAAAGAAGAACACAGAGTTTGAGGGAGAGGCTCTGGAAGATTCTTAACAGTTCACGGCCGTGGTATATCCTGGTTGCTTGATATGAGGCCGATAGGATGCGATGCAGGCCCGGGGGACTTGCCAGAGAAGAGCTGTACAGGGTGGTTTGTGCTTTTGAACTGATAATTGAGGTAGATACTCCGGGATTCAAGCCGGTGCCAAATTGGGAGCTGAGGCTGGTTTCGTCGATTCACAGCAAGAAAAGAGATGTGATAGAGGTGCAATATATGTTTGGAAAGAGAGTAATCCAGCCAATAAAGGTCTGTAGCAAGTAGTGCCAGAGGGAGGGATTGAGGAGGAGAAGGCTGTATAACATGGAGCGTGTGAGAAATTATGGCAAACATAATGCACATAAATTATGGCAAACATAACACACATAACCACCCAGCTGATTGATCGGTGAACCAGATGCAGAGTAGCGGGATGGTTTAGTGTCCATATATGGTAGGCTGTGCTGATGTTTTGTGTCTTTGTTTATTGATTGCTTTACGCCTTGAGATGCAGAGTAGCGGAATGGCTTAGCGTCTATATATGGTAAGCTGTACAGATTTGTTGTTGTCTGCATTTTTCTTGCACGTGTTGGTTTGGACTTCTGTTCCTCCCTCTTGCCCCTGCTTTCTCCTATGTCTGGTTCTCCTTCTGAGTCCTCTTCTGCGTATCTGTTGTGCTTCCGCGTCCTTCAAGACCCTCCTGAGGATTGACATACACTTCATCTTCTCGTGCTATACTAGGTGTCAGTGGTAGTGGTTCTGCTGTCTTCGGCGAGATGGATGATGTACATTCCCGTTTCCTCATTTCAATGTGTACTACATATAATTTACAGATAGGGAACAGAGGAAGAACACAAAGCAGTCTATTAAGTATGACACCGCTGCAAGTGACGGACTGGCGCTGACTCGGGAGCTGCAGCTTTTCTGTGTCCTGGAACTTGACACACAGCCTCGATGAATGGCTGCTCCGGTTCAGGCACGGCTGGGAGGATGTGTGGGCCCCAGTCCTTGAGCATGGCCTAGCGCAGGTAGTCGAGCCCCTCGTTTGTTGTGTGTAGTGGGAGCGACAGAACACTGCTGAGTTTCCCCTCTCTGTGATGCGAAAAGTGGGTCCCGTGCTGATGCAGCCCGTCAATGTGGTCCGGGCTCAAGATGCGCACGAGTGGTCCTGAGCTTGTTTTGCCCCTGGGTGTTGTACAAGTATGACCTTTTTTATCATTGCAAAATACAAGGTTGAGAATGAACGTGCAGAATGGTAAGTTACCAGGTTGAGGTGTGAGGTTTTTGTGTGTTAGCAGGTTGAAATTGAGGATGAGGAATAGGTTGAGTACAAGTTTTCATAGGACGAGCAAATAGCTTTAAGGTTGAGTACAAGTTTTCATAGTACGAACAAACAGCTCTAAGGTTGAGTATGAGACACAAGGTTGTGGGTGGTGGTTTAGAACGAGGGTTGAGGTTGAGGGCAAGACTTGAGAGCTGACGCCAACAGTCAAGTTTTGATCATCACTCTACTAATCAGTTGATCAATTGTTAACCTTACCTGTGACACTGTGACACAACAATAAAATTAAAAAATTGATAAGTAATTTGAGGTCTATTTTCTGGGTTTCTTTACAGTTCTGGTTAGTAATGGCTGCATATGCTAGCTGGATAACAACTGGTATTGGTTTCCAATGCTCTTCCAATGCTTTTAGTCCATATAACTAGGTGGCCACTAGTATTTTGATCACACAAAAAAAAAATGGGCCCAGATTATTAATAACAATTGAAGCCGCTACATTAGGTAGATGCTGATGGTAAACTCTGACTAAAATACTTGATTACTATACCACTGCCAAGAACTAGAATTCACAAATCTAGAAATAACTGTGGAAGGTGACATTAATTTCCAAATAAAGGACTTTCCCATTGAAAAAACAAACAATATTTACCTATCAGGATGTGCACAAGTGGAGAGACTGATTCCCCACCAATTCTGGTCCAATTCTCCTGCAATTGATGGAAATGCCACAAAAAAAAGTGCTAGCTGACAGAAAGTATTTTGCATTTTGTGGGCCACCTGAAACACTGATTGGAAAACGGTATAGGTGACTCTTGTAGCCCTTGATAAGCTCTACGATCTGAGCATACCTTTCCCATTTGGGACACTAACACCTTTCACCCAAAAAGAAAATTTCCTACATCAGCCCTTCTATGGCTCATAATTCAACCATTCTGGATGATCTAACCATATAGGGATGTTATTCTAACACTGGTTGGGAGATTCAAATTTTCAGCACAATTTATGGTGAAAAATGTTGATTGTTTTTCAGACATTTTTCACTGAAAAAAATGGTGAAATTTTCCTACCTTTTTCACCCCTTTTTTAACTTTCTTTCAACTTTTTCACCTCAAACCGGAAAAGTGGTGAAAAAGCTTTGAAAATTTCACCATTTTTTCACTGAAAAATGTCTGAAAAACAAACAACATTTTTCACCGTAAATTGTGCTGAAAAATTTGAATCTCCCAACCAGTGTAAGCTCTTTGAAGCTGACCAGGCCACTATAGTATAATAATATGGTGAAATAGCGAATTCAATAAATTGTGTTCCTGGCCATAATATCTTGGGGACAAAGCAATATAAATACCTCCTGACTATATTAACTTGTTCCACTATGCTAGAGGAGCACCCTGCAAATAAATCATGTGATGATCATTAAAAAAACATTGCATTTTGGGCATACAAAGAAATTCCGTTTTTTCCCTATTCTGTGCCTCCCCATGGTGTGAACACATCCTGTGACGGTGTGCGGACTACGGACGTGGCTGAGGACCACTGCGAGATACCATGGCGACTTACTGTACATACATATATTCTGTTAGCTCACAATAGGTAGATGATCTGAGATCATTACTTACCTAATCTATCCTACTTTGCAACAAACCTCTATGTCATGAAGCTCGAGATCCACCAAGGCGAACCACCTCAACATGTTAGACCCCCTGCCTGGCTGAGCATCTGTACAACTGCTCTGTGGCCCCTGCATTACAGGGGTCTATCTCGGTCTACACAACCCGGGACCATCTACTGCAGGAGTGCTCCATAGCGCTCACTGCATCCATACACCGCCATTTGTAAAAAATATTTCAGGGATCTTTCCTCCGCAATGCTGCGAAACAATTCACTGATCATCACAAAATGCTGTGCTAAACATTCCTAAGACATAAATAATTGAATCACACGAGGCTTGTCCAACGTTCCATTGTAGAAACATTTTTCAAAAACCTTTACTCGACATTCACTGAAACATTAGGAGACTATTAGACTAATTTTCTAGAATTTGGTACTGCAAAAATCATTCAATTAGACGGAGTTGATGTACAGTAATACAAACAGATTATCTAAACTAAGTACTTTGCATCTTGGCGCAAAAGGGGCAAGGGTGGCTGCCGAACCTCAACATTGGTTGCTGTCGTGCTCGTCGTCGGATGTGCCTGCAATGTAACCAGCATGGCAATTGGATGAAGTTGTTTCTTGGCTTGAAGATTGGGCTGTTGCTATTGTTTGATCATGAGCGATGCTGGAAGCAGGAACAAGACGGAGCGGAGTCAAAGAGAGCAAGCAGTGGCGGACTTCAGGGTGCTTGTAGGCTTTGAGGTTCTTGTTTTTGGGGCTTCAAGGTTCTTAGCTTGGTCTTGTTGTTGCTTGGTGTGAATACTCGAAGATCTTGAGCTAAAGCTTGGAGATTCTGAGACACGGAAAGGCCGTAACGATCAGGCCAGATAGGATAGGCCGAGGGGAGAACTTGCTACAGGGTAATTTTTTTTCAGAAGGTCATGAGGGAGATTTTTGGGCGGGAGGAAAGGCGGGGATGGTGGGCAATGTGGTGGGAGGAAGAGAGATGTCACACATCAAGATCAACCACCTGTCAAACACACGTGATGTGCACGGACCTTTGATGGTGCCATGCTTGTCGAGATCTTGAAAATATTCTTTCACTTGCGAACCTCTTGCAGAGACATTTCCACAGTCTCACAGCACCTAAAAACTGCTTTGTGGACCACCATGCCAAGCATTCCGACCCGCCAACAAACATCAAATAGAGATCAGGATAAATGTAAATTAGATGTTGATCTAACATTGAGGGAACATCTACCGAATATATTCTGAATGTTATAAAGAACACATTCACACAACATGTGTTTGAGAACATGGGAATGTTTTGTCAAATCTTTGATTAATGTTGGCCGGCTGAGATTTTGAAAACATCGGACTGAAATGGCGGTGTAGCAGCGCTGGACTCGACGTCCGTGCGCGCTTCACCTCCAGCGTGGCAAAGCCCCAAAGACCTGCATCACACATCCTTTGGGCTTGGCCCATGTATAAATATACAGAAAGTAGGGCAATTTATGCAAAGGTCAACCCATGCCCTATGATTTGAGGTGATCATATGTTATATTGTTGTTGACCCTATTCAGCATGCTACAGGTCATGGAGACCCTTCTTAAGGCTCCTAGTAGGTATTCCAGGCTGTATAAAGAGTTCTCAGCCAGGAACCAGGTTAATAGAGGATCATAAACTCGAAATATGTCAAATAACACTTTTGGTTATTTTGCAAATTGTGCACCAGGGAGACCACTGAGTGTGCAATAAACACTGACAATAGAAGAGGACAATGTAAATTACTCAAATTGAGTTTTATTTCAAGTGTTTTGGTCAGGTTTTGGCTGAATGCTGTTTCTGAGGATATGGGTTTGAGAACAACTTTGGTTCCATATACTGGCCATAGTTCAAAAAAAACACCATCTGGCCAGAACTTCACCACAACACTTCAAATAAAGCTCAATCTGAGCCATCTACACTGTCTTTTCCCATTCCCTGTGTCTATTTCACACTGACATGCCTTTCATAACTTGAGCAGCCTGGTTTATTGTGTATTTATAATGGAACATCATGACTGTAAGGGCAACCTTAAGCTCGCCACGGGGTGCAGAAACTAGTGGGGGAATCCGAAGCATAAATATAGCTACTAAATACAGTGAGTGGAAAATACTACACACCTAGTGGGAGAATCCGAAGAGAAGAAAGGATGGGGATTCCCATGCTAGGCAAAACCTTATATATAGTTAGTAACTATCCAGTAGTATGTGTCCATAGATATCTACAATGATCCCAGGCCTGATCACATAGCACGTGCCAGTGTGAGCAGACAGAAGTTCTGGATGCTTCCAAGGACAGAGCAGACGGACAGACAGATGGACAGACAAATGGTTGGGTGCAGAAGTGGCCAGAGCAACGGATGGAAAAGGGGGCCGTAACAGCAGCCATAAAAGTGGCCGGGGCGGTGGTTCCCCTGACAATGACTGAGGATATTTGACTTCTAAACATTTTTAGGAACATTTCTACTCTCTTGCACTGACTTTCCACTCGCAACCTCGTTCTGAAGTCTGTTAGTTACTGCGCCTTGGTTACCGTTGCTGAGGGTTATTATGTAAGTGTTCCGTTTGGGAACTCACGTGCTTTGCCCAGGACATGTCTGTTCGTGTTCTTGACGTGTTTCTTGCAGGTTCTGGCCATATTATGCCATTTTTATTATCTTTGATTTGAATTGATTCCACCGCACCAGAGAGGTACTTTATAAGAGCTGTCAAGATGAAGAATGGGTATGCTCAGCATTATTTGATGGGTCGATGCCCCAACTCGGAGAGACAGAGAGCATTGAGGGTTATTTCTTCAAGTAACAAAGTTTTACGTACCTGAGAGTGCTTTGCACCAAGTTTTACGTGTCTCCATGGTTCAAAACGTGTCCTTTGAAGTCTTGCGCATCATCAATTAGATCCCAAAACGGAAAGCTTACATAATACGGTCGAGTAACGGTAATCAAGGCACAGTAACTAACGGACTAGAACATTTCATGACAGTTGTTTCATATTGGTTCATACTGAATACATAATCTTTCCCCATGGTTCACTAGGCCTGGGCAGCTCACCTATGGAACTGTATCAAAAAAATTAGAAATTGAGAAGTAAACATCATGAATTTCAATAATATTAAGTACACATGTAATTGATCATTGGTTATGGCCAGTTCAATCTCTCCTTCTCTTCGTTGTCAGAGGCACCATCAAATCCTACCCACTTCCTGTCGACTACTATAAGTACTTGTACTGAGGCAACCGTCACGGTAACGGAGGAGTCCGTTGCGTTGCCCAAAACGCGCCTTGTAACAGTCACAATGCCTCTGGTTGCCTTCGTCAAGACCATGACATGGCCTGGGAATTTCCGAAATATTTTTTTCCTGCTAAAAAATTGTCAAAATGGGGTGAAAAACTCGCAAATCGGCCCCAGTGCTCCTCTTGTTAGCCCCAAAGTCTCAATTTGTATTGAAATCAAGGCCATCAGCGTACATATAAGATGGTTGGTTGCCCAATTCTCTATTGTCATGGCGAAATCCAGGCTGGCCGCGTTGCCCAAATTTTTTGATGGCGTCACGGTGGGTCGGCCGGTTGCCTCAGTACAAGTACTTACAGTATGTGACCCTGAGCTACCCACTCACCAATCAGAATATGTTTTCAGGCAGCATATTGATGCATTGAACACTGTACATGATGGATTGAACACCGTATGTGGCCTCATCAGGTTATGAACTCTGAACAGGTAGGCACCAGCCAAAACACACACCTTCTCACCAATTATATACATCCTTTCCCTCCTCCCACAAAGTTCCTTTGATGATTGCCAAGAGTTCACCATGGTGTCAGCATGGTGTGGTGCAATAAATGATGACAAACAGACCTGAGAGGCCATAATGCCGCTACCGGCAGTGCTGGCGATTAAGGATCCTCATGGGTAGAGGTAAGGTACAAGGAGGTAGAGGTAGAGGTCAAGACATTTGAAACCTCCCAAACCATTGGTATACCTTCACAGGTCTGGAGGTCCCTAAGGGTATGGTCAATTTGTGGTTCTAGCTTATTTTTCGGGGGTTGAAATGCAAGTTTTCTGGCTATGGAGCAAGCTCAGATGATATATTTATAATTGATTTCCGATAGAACATCTTTAAGCTTGGTACCCTTTCAATTTTACAACAGTTGTGAAACCATGTGACCTTTGTTGAAGTCAGTAAACCTTTGATTTAAGCCAATTGACTTCTCCTCAGTGCATTAGTCTCACAAGAGATTTTTTTGCACTGAAAGCAGCAAAGTAAATGTTTCTGATGGATATTAATCAACATTTTATGCAGAAATGGCTCAAGACCTTTCAAGGTAGACCTCTGAAGGTCCAGAGACAGGTATTAGAGGTATACCTCAAAGGTTTTGGAGGCAAGGTAGAGGTATACCTCTTAGAGATCAGAGGTAGAGGTAGAGGTCACCTCCTCAGTACCTCTACCTTTACCCCTGGGGAATCTTACCAGTGATGATGTCTGTGGTTGTGGGGACAAGGGCCAGTGGTGGTGATAGTTTAAGTACAAGAGAGTATGGGAGGTGCTGTGGAGTGATGTAGGTTCATATATCAAACCAGTGGAGTAATGACAACACTTTTGGGCAAGCTTGGCCAAATCTTGGAATTCCACCATATTATTGCATTAGAATGGGCTCTGATTTGGCCTGGTCAGCTTCAATGATCATCACATGATCTATTTGCAGGGTGCTCCTCTAGCATAGTGGAACAAGTTAATATAGTCAGGAGGTATTTATATTGCTGTGTCCCCAAGATGTTATGGCCGGGAACACAATTTATTGAATTCGCTATTTTCACCATATTATTATACTATAGTGGCCTGGTCAGCTTCAAAGAGCTTAGAATAACATCCCTATATGGTTTAGATCATCCAGAATGGTTGAATTATGAGCCATAGAAGGGCTGATGTAGGAAATTTTCTTTTTGGGTGAAAGGTGTTAGTGTCCCAAATGGGAAAGGTATGCTCAGATCGTAGAGCTTATCAAGGGCTACAAGAGTCACCTATACCGTTTTCCAATCAGTGTTTCAGGTGGCCCACAAAATGCAAAATACTTTCTGTCAGCTAGCACTTTTTTTGTGGCATTTCCATCAATTGCAGGAGAATTGGACCAGAATTAGTGGGGAATCAGTCTCTCCACTTGTGCACATCCTGATAGGTAAATATTGTTTCTTTTTTCAATGGGAAAGTCCTTTATTTGGAAATTAATGTCACCTTCCACAGTTATTTCTAGATTTGTGAATTCTAGTTCTTGGCAGTGGTATAGTAATCAAGTATTTTAGTCAGAGTTTACCATCAGCATCTACCTAATGTAGCGGCTCCAATTGTTACTAATAATCTGGGCCCATTTTTTTTTGTGTGATCAAAATACTAGTGGCCACCTAGTTATATGGACTAAAAGCATTGGAAGAGCATTGGAAACCAATACCAGTTGTTATCCAGCTAGCATATGCAGCCATTACTAACCAGAACTGTAAAGAAACCCAGAAAATAGACCTCAAATTACTTATCAATTTTTTAATTTTATTGTTGTGTCACAGTGTCACAGGTAAGGTTAGCAATTGATCAACTGATTAGTAGAGTGATGATCAAAACTTGACTGTTGGCGTCAGCTCTCAAGTCTTGCCCTCAACCTCAACCCTCGTTCTAAACCACCACCCACAACCTTGTGTCTCATACTCAACCTTAGAGCTGTTTGTTCGTGCTATGAAATCTTGTACTCAACCTACACCAACAACCTCATGTCTCATACTCCACCTTAAAGCTATTTGCTCGTCCTATGAAAACTTGTACTCAACCTATCCCTTGTCCTCAACCTCAACTGCTAACACACACAAAAACCTCACACCTCAACCTGGTAACTTACCGTTCTGCACATTCATTCTCAACCTTATATTTTGCAATGATAAAAAAGGTCATATACGAGTTTGAGCATGTGCGGAGCGGGCTCAGCTCGCCGTGTTGTGGGTGCACGTTGGGGAGGTACACGGATTGGGTGTAAATGCTGGGGTCTGTGTGCATTTTCATCAGGGTCAACTCTCAAGGCAGGATGAATGAAGGAACTCACACTTCAATATCCCCCACGCAGGAACCCTTGTCCGCTCCACACTCCACCTCACATCTGTCGCCCACAGCTCGTGGTCCGTGTCGTCGTCCTCCTCGCCATACCCCTCATCCTGCTACGGCACAGCATCCCCCACCCAAATTGTGTCCCAGGGAGGAGTCCCAGGAGATACAATGCTTGGCCCTTGTGGCCATTCACCCGCCGCCGAAGAGGTGGAGGAGTGGGAATTGGAGGTGGAGAGCGAGAGGGGTGAGGGCAGGGAGGACGCGGTTGCGGCATCCTGGCTGAGTGGAGGGGTAGTGCGCTGGAGGGCTAGGAAGGTGAGTTTGGCCGTGTGTATGGATGGAGGTGTTGAGGGCAACTGCGTGTACATTAGTATGAAGCATGTATAGAAAGAGAAAAAGAGAGGGCGAGGGGGGAGGGAGGGGTGGAGGAATGTAACACACTCTTCGACCAAGCACATGCATGCACTGTGACGAGGTGACGCGCTCACAAGTGGAGGTGGCAATGTGGATGTCGGTCAGCGCGGCGACGGTGTTAGCCACGAGCTGTTGATGATTCTGTGAGCACTGTACTCATATATATTGATCCCTGGGTGAGAACCTACAGCGCATGAGGTCCAGTTCCTATAATATAGAGGAAAACTGTACCGAGCAAACATCTGCCGGATGCACGGGCCCCAGCAGCTTGAGAGTGCCAAAGAGTATTTTGGTGATGAAGTCGGCCAAACACCTTATGTTTGTCATTGATGACAGTGAGGCGAGTGTGCGTGCGGCTCAAGGGAGCATGGGGGAGATCCATATGAAGGTCCTGACCCAAAAATTAGCGAAATTAATCGAGAAATGAATGATAACTTACCGGGAGAGTGCAGTGAGATGGAAAATACTGGAATGAAAATAGGTGCTGCGCTAGAAGTAGAATGTGAGGAACCCGCCGCTGGAAAAATGGCTAGAGTGAGGAAGGGACATATGCTCCCATTCAAAAACGACAAGTCCACGATGGCCTTGTCCGAGCCGATGTACCTAGAACAGAGTCAATCTCGACTGAAGACAGTGTGAGGATGGACATATGACTCGATGGACAAGTTGTACGTCCCACTAGACCGCTGTGCAGGCTCGACAGCATGCACGAGAGCGGCACCAGATGTGACGGCGTCGAGAGAAGTCTCGGCAATGTTGGTACGCCGCCTCGGACTGGATCGGCGAAGGCATCAACATGATGGTCGACAACAGCGAGGAGAAAGTGGGCGACAGCAGTGTCACAATGTCGGAAGACTCCTCTGTGCTCAACATCGGCGTCATCAGCCGAGATGTGGGAGAGAGGTGCTGTTGGTGGACCATGAGAGCGACGGACAACAGCGCCAAGATTGAACTGCTGTCAACCGTCGAAGGCGGGAGCGGGTACTCCTCGGACACCACCGTCGAAGGCGGGAGTGGTGGGTATGACAAAAGGGTCGATGATGGGCACAGCGGGTACGACGACACGCTCAAGGGCGGCGGCTGCCTGCCAGAGCTCGTTGACCCCTGAGGTGGGGGACACGACCAAGGACAGATACGCAGTGCCAAGAATGTCTGCACGGGTGGATGGATGCACACCACTTTGTTAAGCCTGGGAGCTATTGGACCATTTATGGATGGACTTGAAGGGCTGACGATGAGCTCTGTACCGCGGTAGTAATCTTGTACACTGAGCAAGCTGGAGACATGCCTGGCACGCCAACATCAATATGTACACAGGGTATAAGTAGGCAATGAACATACTGTTATGTTGTTCCGGTGGTTCTCACCCGGACCCTTTTTTGCCAACACTATTGCGCATGCACTAGTCGAGCGCGAGTATGTCCGAGTACATCTTTCGATCTTCCATCCCTCCTTGTTGTTCCCGGGATTGACATATACAACAGATGACAGTACCTCCTTCCCGCAGTCGTTTGGCTGCACGAATGAGTGAAATGTTTACACTTGTGTGGGGGAGATCAGTGGATAGCACCGGCAACGCGTGGAGGACACAGGAATGGTGCTCGCATTGGGGAGGTGTTGCAGCTGTAGCGGCACCTGAGCAAATGACTCGTAGGACAGCACTTCACGAGGGCGCTGAAGCTGCAGCGATTGGGGGTGGTCAAGCGTCTCGGAGGACTGCGTGAATTGTTGCTGCAGTGGAGTGCGGTTGGGCTGCAATGGTGCCTGGGGGTTGTTTCTACAGACAGCCGGAACAGTTGCTCCTGCTGCTACTGCATTTGCTGCATTTCTTGCTACATCTCCAGTGGTGGGAGTGCTCTCACTGCAGGTAACAAGTCGTGCCATGGCTAAAGGGCGCGGTTTTGGAGGTGGTGGAAATAGCACTGGTGGGGAGAGAGAGGCTCTCTGCGCATGGGGGCACGAGAAGGGGAGCAAGGCTCAATTTTTGGCGCGGAGGTATAGAGGTTGAATTTGACTGGAAGGAGGGCGCAGGCGCTGATGCAATATCGGGTTGCTGGGGATCGAGCTGGCGGTGGTCTCTGCGGGGCGTCTCTGGGCAGGCGTCAAGGACGTAGGGATAAACGGGGAAATATCAAACACGCACAGATGTTGTCTACAGTGGTGGCAGGGGTGCGTTTTGATAAGGACCGCGGTGTCAGTATCGAAAGATATGTGATTCGAATTCGACTACGTTCGTCCTCTAGGGGGGAAGGTATAGTCGAATGATAGAGTGGAAGGTCGGTGCGCGAATCGGCCTTGTATGAGTGATAGGTGTGTGGTGTGTGTGTGAACGGGGGATCGTGGAGACCGTTCGTCTCCTAGGTGTGGACGTGCGTGGCGGACCTGTTGTTAGTGGAAGCGGTAATGAAGGTGTGAAATGCCTAAACCTGGCTCCCCGTACGAGAGTACTGGAACCCTAAATGTGTTGCCCTGCCTGCTTTCCTTCGTGCGCTCTTCCCCTTAGAACCAGCGCTGGAGATGCGATGTGTGTCGCACAGACGATGACACCGACGTCGTTCGGTCGACGGCGAGACGGTTGGTCTCGTTGGCTATGGACGGCGATTTATATGTGATGGCTTCTCTCCGGGCCTGTTTTCTACAGAGCGAGGCTCGTGAGAACGGTGATCCTAATCGAGGAAGCCTGGGATGGTGACACCGGGTCCGGTGAGGAGGGACCCTGCTGATGGAGGTGTGAGAGGTGAGACGCCGATGAACGAGCAAATGCAAGATGTGTGGCCTGCCTCTGGCAGTGGGCGAGGAGGAGGGTGCACGAGAGGTACGAAGTCAGGGAAGGCTGGGAGTACCCGTTTAGATTGAGCTGAGAACGGTACAGGAAGTGGGGGAAACACCCCGAAGACTACTTCTGCAGGCCGGAAGGTACTGACTACTCCTACTAAATGCGCTCCCTTTTATACCTCGTCAACGACTTCCCACGTTTCCAGAGGTGCCATGCGGGTCGCAGGTGTTTCCAGGGGGCGGGGGACGTCATAAGGCGTTTCGGGGTGCATGTATGACAGGAGAACGGACGCCTCTGCTGAGGAGACCGATCGTCTCTGGGTGCGCGCGAGGCGCGGTGAGGCCAAACGACCTCGGAATATGTCTGGAGCTCCAGGCACGGCTGGTAATTGCGTCGGTGGGTGCTCGGGTGCTCAGGAAAGGGGAGAGACGGATGGTCTCCTCTCGGCTAGTTGATACGTCGTGTGAAGTGGGGGAAGGGCTGTGTCGGGATATCCTCTGCCTCGTCCGATGGGTCGGCGTCAGGCACGCGGTAGGTCCGTCCGGTGTGGGAGAGCGTCCGAGAACGGGAACGAGGGAACGTCGTCCACGCGCCGGGGGACCGGTCGTATCCTGTCGGTGAACGCCGAGCAGCGACGAGCGCAGCGCGCGGTACAAGGAGCGCCAGTTCGTTGGATGCAGAAGGTCATGTTGTAGGCGTCAAGAACTCGTGGGTCGTGGCGTATGGGTCGTATCCGTGTGACGATGTGCAGGAGCAAGCCCAGAACGGCGGGGGAGACGATGCGGATGTGGGGAGAGCGGTGGTCTCATTCGGAAGCTGCTTCCGGTAACGTAGAATCCCATTTAGGAAGATCCGTCGCGTACGTCCGAGCTCGTCCCGTTACTTGTGCAGATGGTTCGCAGGGGCCATGAGGCGACGAGCGATGCGTAGCACACTCGGAGACCTCACACCTCCCACATAGTTTTAATATCGACCGGCGGGGTCGATGTTATAAAAGAGCGCCGCAGGCGCTCCTTGTTAACCAAGCCTCCTTCGATATGGACTGCGCCGCATCCCGTCGTTTCACTGCTACGAACGTTTCCTGGCCGTCGAGTCGATTCTTCATCCCCGATGGTGGTCTCGCTGACTTCCTCCTCAACAATATTCGACTGAAGGTGTTCCTGCTGATCCCGCAAATATT
Source organism: Mycena olivaceomarginata (assembly GCA_029378375.1). Classification (NCBI taxonomy): domain Eukaryota; kingdom Fungi; phylum Basidiomycota; class Agaricomycetes; order Agaricales; family Mycenaceae; genus Mycena; species Mycena olivaceomarginata. Next base: position 33,751 of record JARKIC010001361.1, on the reverse strand, counting down.
CACGGACGCGTATGTCGCCGACACCGTCCGGTTTCTGACGACGCCTCAGAGGGAGGAACTCCGCTGCCGTGTCCGCGAACTCGTTCGCCATGTAGTGAGTATCGGAGCGGTGGCGCGCAGCGGGGTCTGACTCGTAAAGCAGATGTTCGCCGCCAAGATACGACAAAACGAGCTCCGAGTGTTGTACACCGTGCCCGCAATCCCTTCGGAGGCAGCGTGGATGTTCCATGTGATGCAAGTGATACTCGTTGTCGTGGGCTTCGACACTGAGGCGAATTGTCCTTTGAAGGCCGACGGATCCCCTGTCTTGGCGGAATCGGAAGGCGTGGCGGCGCAATCTCAGGCGACGTTCTTCCTCAATGGGGCGCTATCCACGTTCTGCGAGCGGATGAAGGCCGGCGAGGCCGTCTTTCTCGATTACCCGGAGTATGACCCTAGCCATTGGGTGTCCAATAATTTCGCCTATCGCAGTCGTCCGACGAGCTTCCTGCCTATCCCTGTCGATGATAGCCTAGCGGACTCGTTCGAGTATAACGAGGCCATCGCACAATGGCGAGAGTGTGGCATGGAGGCGCCGGCCACCAGGGTCTGTGTGTTCTGCGACAACCATAGCACAGCTGCGCATTCCTGCGAGAAGGCGCCGAAGCTGACGGTGTGAAACTTGTTGGACGAAGCGGATGCGGCGGCCAAGGCAGCCGGTCTCGCTGCTACGGTAAACGTCGTCCATCGCCTCCTCAAACGGGGGCCTACTCGTCGCAGTGTGCGTGTATTGGCGTCGCAGATCAGTGGAGAGGGGATGCCCGGGGCCATCGACGTCGATTTCTTCGTCAAAGAGGAAGAGAGGGCCAGGAGCGACTCGTCCCATAGTTCGCTGCCGGAGCTGGTTACCCCGCCGCCTTCGAGCGAAGAGTGAAGAGGAATTATTGTAGTCGAGTAGAGGCGCAATTAAAAATTTCTGTGTTCCACATAACGGGTGTCTCCTGAACCGGAATTGCGAGGAGAGTAGACTGGTAGGAGCGAGGAATTGGCGGGAGGCACCGGTCGTCGTCGAGGGGAAGAAAGGAGGGTCGCGTGGACCTGAATCGGGCGTGATCGAGATATAGTTCCGCTGGTTTCATAAGAGGAGACCAAATATCTCCTCATCATTCCCCTCTCCGAAACCATCGCTTCATGCCGCGCGAGAGCGTCGCTGCATACCGCCGCCATTTTGAGCGTCTCCTCCTGTCGGATGAGGAATTTCAGAACCTGTCCTGGGAGCCTTCAGGCCGTCTCGAGGAATTCTGTCATGAAAGGCTGCGTCCGGCTCTTCTACTAGTGCACCGGTGCACCCCGGAAGGCACCGACCCTCGAGTAATCAGTACGGATATTCCACCCGAAGAGAAGGATGAGCTGCGGCTCATTCTTCTTCGTCTCGTCAGCACTACTGTGAGTGCTGGATTTTCGTCGATGGTTTTTTCTTCAAAATTTTCGGCATAATCATATTGACCATAATTCGGGCAGAGGTTTCTTTCGCGCGCGCGTCTTACTCGTAGCGAGAATATGCGCATTCCGGCACTCGCGCGCCACGTTCCCGCAGCGCAGATTACTGCTGCCATGAAGAAGTACCGGGTGCCCGGGGAGACCGCCGATCTCTTTGTGTTAATGTTGCTGGCTTTCGACCGCGGTATCGACGGGCGCAGGGAGGATCGAAAGGCTCTCAGCATTGGGTATTCCATCCTAATGGACCTCTACCAGGCCGCGTCCGAGCAGGCGCTGGAGGACGGGTGTCCGACCGACTTTGCCGAGTTTCGTCAGGGGAAGGAGCTTCGTCTCGACGTCCCGCTGGAGGAAGTAATCCCGGCCGAACTCCTCCCGTAAGGTGAGTACGATTCGTCAATTTCCCGAAGGGAGGGAGACTCTCGTTCTCGCACATTCGCCTGACGAAATTTCCTGTTTAGGCGATGATCAGACGGGATCCGAATCCGGTTTCGGGTCGAGATGCTTGATGAGAAGGATTGGCGTTCCCAATCGGGTTAGCCGAGTAGTTCGTAGACAGTTGGTGCGAAGTTCCAAACAGATAAATAGCGCCAGAACGAAAGCAGCAGGGAGAAACCCTGCCCTTTCGTCTCACTGTTTTGTCGATGGCTACATCCTTCCGTACCCGAGTGGTTGGCGTTCGTGACGAATTTATGAACCTCGATTTTCCGAGTGTGGCGCGAATCGTCGAGCATTCAAATCGGCCTCTCATGGCGCATATCAGCCGAGAGATATTGGAACCTATGTATCAGGCGTTCCTGATAATTCACGCGGACGCGATCTGGAATCCGGAGACGAAGTCCACCGAAGAGTGTCGATTTGTGTGAGAGAAGACCCGTGTTTATTTAGAGTTGGCGGTGAGGTCCGCCTCGTGTTGCCATTGTCCAATCGCTGACGGGCGAGACGACCTGTCTCTTGGTTTCCAGGGGAAGTTATCAGATTTTCTGATCCGACACGAGCAACTGGCGGAGGACCTCTTGATTCCGGCCCCTCATGTGGCGTGGTTGCTGTCGGTAATGCGAGCGGACCAGCTGTATGGATTTAGCGGGGACGAGGTCCGGATACGCCGGGTCATTCTGAGGGGCAAGATGGCCTCTCTCTTCCAATACTCGGAAAGGCTCCGGCAGCGGGCGGCCAATCGTACAGCTAGCGGGACGACACATGTGCCCAGGCGGCAGCGCAGATGGCGGCTTTATCCGAAGGTGCAGATGCATTGGGAGGGAATCCGTAGGAGGAGATCATCGGCGAACAAGGCGGTGGTATAAGTGATGCTTCCGCGGACGCGAAAGTACTCGAAAATATTTCCTCGAGACTGAAGTTTGTGTACTCCTCCTCGTTGTTATTTCCAGGATGTCGAGTCACAGATTCATCGCCCCCCAAATGGTGGCTCAGGCTGTTGCGATACCGCCGTTGCTTTTCGTCCTGCTCGAAAACTTTCGGTCCGCGGAAGTAAATCGCGATGATTATTGCGGGTCACCTCTAGGAGAGGTGGCCTACGTCCAGAGCTTCCTTCGACCTTTCGCACATGTTTATTCGGTCGGCCATTCCGAGCACTGTCTGTGGCCCGGACGACATGCCTTTCGGACGCACAGCTGAGCTGGAGAAATATGTCGTGGCGTACCTCGAGCGGGCCGTGAGTGCGGTTCGGCTGTGAAGTCGTCCGTTGCCGCAGGCTGACTGGATTATCAGGCCCTCCTTTACGCGATATTGTTCGAGGTGTCTCGTCGCACGGGGCAGTCCATGAAGCTTGATCCATCGGTTTACTGGTGCCTGTCACAGGCCATTACGTTCAACTATTTTCTCGGGAAGCCAACGTATGGCTACGTTCCCGACGTGCGCGAGTCCTTTCTCGGATAAGTCTTGCGGCGAATCTGGCCAACAAAGCGCGAGGTCCCTCGTCCGCGTTAGACGTTCAACTAACACCCGGATTTCGCCAGCCTCCCGCAGGTACCCTCGTGGAGTCGTTCCCGAATCTCTACGCTCGAATCCCCGCAGTTAATTAATAACTGGGCGTGCGAGAACACTCTCCTCGAAGACGGAATCGAACAAACACAGAATTTCGGGCGGGCGTTGGAGCAATCTGCGATGTATGCGGACATGGGGTATGGCCCGAACCCGAGCAGTCGCTATTTCGTGTAGGAGGGTTGGGGAGACGAGTCGTCTCGTGTGGCTGTAAAGCGCGTAGGGTTTTTTTTGTTTCGAGATAAATACTCGTAAGGTGGTTTCCTCAATACGAGGTTGCATATGTGGGCTTGGTGTTCTTCTGTCCTAGGGTTCGTAGTCTGCATGAGTTGTTTCCTATATTCGTAAGTTGCTGTCGGGCAGCTCGATGGCATTCTGTCAATGGGCGCGAGACCGGTGGTATCCGTATGATAACCGCATCCGTGGGCATATAAAGGGTGGGCTGTTACAGCAGCCCGCATAAAATTTGTCTTTTCGGTAGACGCTGGTGGTGCCCCTTCATGCTGTCGTTATCCAGGCCTGCGCGACAAAGGCCAACCAAGCGACTCAGTCGTCCCGAACTCGTCGTCCTCTGGATCCATCGCGCGCGTCATCTCGCGCAGGATCTTCATCATACCACCCGCATCGCCGTAGAGGAAGAAACACCGGAGGAAACCGTTGGCCTCATCCGCGACGCCGTCAGCGTGCTGCTGAAAAAACATGGTGGCTCTTGGGAAGGCGAGCCTGAAATACGGTTCTTTTGGCGATGCGAACACTGCCGGGTATTTCGTTCCTCCCGAAGGAACGACGTTATTCGGAATGGCGGAGCGATTTGTGGACCTGTATGGGTACCATGGGGATACTTCGCCTTTCGACAGAGTCCTTATGTTCGACAACCTGACACCCTGTTCTGCACGATGGTTTTGGACGAGGAATACCTCCGGTTCGGCATTGATTTCCCGAACTTCGATGTTTCCAAGGCGGACCTGGAGCGGTACGGGATTTACGAGTTCATAAAACCCCGCCAAATCGCTCGTCTCTCCTCCGAAGACCCGGGGACCGTGGTACACCAATTTGGAGATCACTTGTTGCGATACAATCCGAAACTGGGGAACGAGGCTCAGTACCAATTTCCCGATCCGTCGCGAGAGTACGCCGCTACGTGGCCGAACACACCGGTGCTTTCGCCAGTCGCAGAAGTTGCCGACGAAATGATGGAGGAAGAGGAGGATTCGGACAAGGAGAACGAGAGTCCGTAGATAGCGGAGGCTGTTGTAGATGGTGCTTCCGTAGATGACTCGGGAAGCGGTTATCTCCTGTCCCAACCACCGGAGACGTGAGGTATCGTTCACATGTGACCGCAGCGCGTCCGAGGTATATAGGCGGAGGCGTGGGGTGCCTTTCGACCAATGGCAGATCCGCCAACTCCTCATTCGTCCGCCCGGCCCGCATGTGTCCACGATTTCTCGATTTCTTCCCCTCCTAAACACATTGTCGCTCGAGGACAAGACATTGGAACTCGTCCGTTGGCGTCCATCCGAAGGCTGGGCGGCCTTCCTCGAGTTTAGGCTGTGCCCTATGGTTTACTTCGTGCATGCCGCGGTGACGCACGATTTCACCCTCATCGGTGCGAAAGGCGTGTATTCGTTGGTGGAACTCGACCATATAAAATACTGGGTGGGACGCGTTTTGCTCCACTGCATTGGTGATTTCGTGTTAGTCGCTGTCCAAGGTAGCTGATTGTGGCCGCAGAGATTACTGCTCTCGTCCCTTTGCGCTGTACGTTCGGTGTACATGGACGACGTCTGCATCCGCTATCCACCCGTTGTCGGTCTGCCGGGGGAGGCGACAGCCATGTTCGAAATAATGCACAGAGTTTGCCGCTCGGTCGGTTACCCGTTCAACCAGGAATCGTGGATTCTTAACCTCGACCTCCTGATTCCTCTGGTGGAAAGTGCTCGCGAGACGCGGGGCACTCCTCCGAACCGCGTTTGATTACCCCGCCTTTGACGAGCATGGGCAGCTGCTAATTCCCGACTTCTACTCCGTGGAGGCCCGGCCGGAAGATGTTTCTCCAGAGCGGAACATCAGGGGGCATCCAGTTTCGACCCGATAATCCATCCTGTCCCAAGGGTGACGGGGCCGGAGGTTTGAAGTTCCGTAGTGGCGCGTATCATTACTTCGTTTGACCGTGTTTTGGTTGCACGTGGGGCGTGTCTTGTTTTCGTGTCTTCTTAAATTCCTGTTGAATATATCCGTCTCCTTTACTTTCTCTCGCATACCGTGCCCATACGTGGGTTCTCGAAGTTGCATAATTTGGTCGGGGAGATGATCAGTCTCCTCCGTCCTGGGCTGGAAAACCAGCTTCCGCCCTCCGGAGCGCTATTTTCCTTTGCCGAGTGATTGTTCCTTTGTGTCGTCGTCGAGATTCCTGAGCCGGCCGGGCTTCCTATATCCTATAACCGAAGTGCTGCTGTGCCTGTAGGGCGGATACGATCGATATTGTCCGCATATATTCCGTAGATCCTGGTCGCGCCCAGGTTTCGATCGTTGCATCAGTCGTCTGTAGTGGTGTTCTCCTTTTGGTCCGATTTTATTTCCCCTTCGGATGTCGATAAGATGATCCGATTGTGGGTCCTGGCAGGCGAGAAGGATCATCTCCTACGGTAGCCTTTTTGGGAATGTCACGTGACCGTCCCGCCCATATATTGGTGTCGTAACCGATGGAGTGCCGAATTTGATTGACGCGTCCCCTTTTTCCTCTTCCTCCCCATTTCTCGTGGCTCGACGCGTCCGATACGCGTCGTTATATTCCGGTGGCTCGACTCCCTGGCCACGTTCCATTAAGGTTGGCCTATTTTCGTCTCGAGGAAGCACATCAAAATGATTCCGGTTTTAGGTTCGTCCATTGAACTGTTTTTTGCTTCTTCCTTGGATATGGTTTCGTTTCCGGTCACGACCTGTTTCCCAGACGCTGCTGCGGCTCGCTACGTCACTCTTTTCTTCCTCCACTCACCTATCCTCCACCGTCGTTAACTTGTTTGTCTTTTCTCTTAATCCGCGATGCCCAACACCCCTCGATACCGGACTCGCCTCACCGATCGACTGTCTTTGGTCAGCCCCACTCCGGAGTCTTCTGCACGCTCGCTTCAGCGCACTTTGTCCAAGAACCGGCGTGCAGTGTAAGCCCAGGGTCCATTGATATCAAACATTTTTCCTTGGCCATTAACGCCCCCTTGCAGCAGCGAAGAGGTCGAGTCGGAGGATGCCACAGGATCGGACTTCGACCCCGACCAGAAAACCTCTAGTCCCGATTCCGACGAAGAGTTCCCCTCGAGTCTTCTGCTCCCGACCGCAGAAGCTCCAATGGACGTCGACGAGGAGCCCGAGTCTTCCCATCGCGCTCGCCGTCCCGCATCAGCGTCTTCTCGTGGCAAATCGTCCCCCACCAAGGCAGCGTCGAAAACGGTTGTTCGTGCTCAATCTCCCGACGAGTCGCGCACCGAGCGATCGCCAACCGCCTGATGATTCCGTCGAGCTCAACCTGGCGGAGCACAGGCTCCCAAGCTGGGCGCTGCCAGCACATTTTCCCAAATTCAAAATCCGGAGCGACCCCTCGAACCCTGCTCCATCGCAGCACGTCACCTTCCGTCCGTACACCGACGTGGAGGTGATGGAAACGTTCAAGGATCCCCGGCAGGTCAAGTCCCGACTCGAGGACTCGCATCCCAGCGTCTTCGACAACCCCGTGTACAAGATTTCGGATACGGGGAAGTGGCTCGAGCACATTGCCCATGGCGACACGCCCGTCGGGCGGTACTGCCGCATCTTCAACGACTTGCGGATTCGCCTCCTGGTCTTCCTTTTTAGGTTCCCCGCAGCGCTTGATCCTCCTGAGACTCCGGACGACCCCAACCATCCGATATTCACTCCTTCCGAGCCAAAACTGGAGCGGCCCATATTCGTGTCTCGTCCGCTCGATCTTCCGGACCCAGCGGTGGGGACGTCGTCGTTTCAGGAGTTCCAGAAGATCTACAACCAGAATGCGGAGACTCGGGCGCGGCACGAGGCGGACGAAATGGCGCGGTTCGCGCAGCTCGACACGGACTACCAAGCCGCCCTCGAGAAGTGGGAAGCGATGGCCAACAGGCACCGCCACGACGTCCCAATCATTCGCGCTGAGCAGGTGGAGGTCTTGCGGTTGTACCGGGCGTGTCACGAGGACATCATCGATAGAATGGAGCGGGAGGCCAACACGGTAGACGAGTACGCGTATCACGTCGCGAGCCGCGCCCTTTCTCGTCCCGCGAACGCTCGCGCTACGCTGTCGCGTCCAGTTTGTCCGTCCCGAACCCATCTATCCCGAGCAAGTGAGGGCACGAGGAGATCGACGATTGTCCCGACGCCTCCAATCGCGGCCTTTACCAGCGCGCAGTCTGATTCCAACGAGGAGCGCTCGGCGTCGGTTACACGTGTGGGCCCGCCCGGAAAGGGAAAGGTGAAGGCGAGCACGCCTTTGCCTAGTTGTGGTTCTCGGGTGGAGGCTTTGAACGCGTCGCGCGTTCCTCCTGGCTCCGCTCTGTCTGCCAGACCCGAGATGTCGAGCGCGGGGTCTTTTCTGGGTGCGGGGGTGTCCGCTGCGGGACCTAGCACGACCGACGAAGGCACGTCGTTCGCTTTAGGCGGACCGTCTTCGTCGCAGCAAGGGGGCGCTTTCGACATCGACGCCTGGCACGAGGCGCATAACCCCTTCAACCAGCCTCCGTTTCAACAAGACCTCGTCCTCAACGCGAACGGGACGAAGGCCGTCGTCTCGCATGGGTGGCAGCTCGATCCGGTGAACCCACGTTTCCTCGCGCGGCTCGCTCCCTACGGTGTCCTCGGTTCCCAGATGCCTTCCTGGGCGGTCGTTTCTTGGGCCAAGGTAAGCCCCTTTGTGCTGGTTACTCTTGAAATGGATAACTGAACCCTCGTTTTCGTTTACCAGGGGTGTACCGATTGCCACAGGGGTAGGAGCGCCTGCGTTCGCCTCGTCTTGTCGGGCGCGCCGCCCGTCACGAGTTGCCAGCGGTGCTGCGTGAAAAACAGGACCTGCGTCGTGTCGACCTCTGGATTGCAGCCCATGTTGTAGTGTAATTGCGAAATATCCCGAGGGGACTCGGGATGCGTTTTACAAAATATGTCGAGTCCTGTCAGGCGTGGGAAAACCTCTTCTCTCTGCTTTTGCGCGGCTTCGCGGCATCCTCGCTTGGCCTCGCTTGGGATTCGCTTGGGCTCACATCAGCTCGGCAGCACGGCACCTCTCTTTCTTTTCTACATCAGTCGGAGTTTCATCATGAATTGCCCCAAAAAGTCTGATCTGCATCGGCAAAATCCATGCAGCCCCGGATAGTTGTAATAGCATCAGTAGGAAACCCAATGGGTAAAATACACCTGCTATTAGATTGATTAGAGCTCCCCCATTTACAGGTGCTGGTGCGGACACTTGCGACCTCTCACGTTCGTCACGCCGGCGCTAAATGAGAAGGCGGTGATTAGTGTCAGAACGTGGGAAGATTCCTGTACGTACTTTACGTTTGCGGCGGACAGCAGCCCTTGGAGGACCCACAACACATCCCGCACAGCGGCGAGCCAACTCTCGCTCGCCGCCTCGCCTGCCTCTCCCTCCCTCCACCAAACCAGCGGGAGCAATATCGTCAGGACACCATTCGCTCCCGGATGTACCAGGACTCCCCATTCGCCCACCTTCTCCCCTACCTCCGGTCTTCCCTCTTCGTCTTTGTCGCGCCACGCAGGGGCCAGGCCGCCCCACCACTTCCACCACTTTGCCACCAACACATCATGGCTGTTGACCTTGGTTTTGCGGGTCGTCGATCGGCTGTATTTGATCCACTGGTGGACTTCTTCGGGCCTCGCTTTCGCTTCTGACGGTATGTTCGATGTCTAGACAATAGCCGTGTAAGCTCCTGTTTTTACCCGCTAGAATTTCGGATGTTACAAGAACAAGCTCCGGGTCGAACTCTGGCGAGGCAGAAGGGTTCGGAGGCCCGTTTGGTATGAGGCTCGTAAATGAAATCGAATAAAAGTCTAGGAGAGGTACAGAATATCTACGACTAGGCTACGACTATATACTGTTCTGTGTATCTAATCCTTGTAACTATCGTTAAGTTCAACCGTGAGCTATACCTTCCTAATAAGTAAGCGTGAGTAAATGCTATGATCCGAGCATAAGGCTTCAGCGTGGTAAACGTCCGTAAGTAATGCTGTACTACTATATATAAACTGAAACGAAGTGTCTATGCGTTGCTTCCATCTGTTAGGCGTGTGTTCTTACCAAGAACCTGCCATAGTCTGCAAGGCTATTAGTAACCACCACATGTATACCTTGTGGCTTTGTAAATATAACTGTTCATGCGTATAGCATGTGTTCCTGTTCGATCGTACCAACCGATCGTTCATGTATAATTATATCCATCTATGCATGTAGCATAGGTTCGCTCCAACGATCATTGTATCCCGATCGTTCCGTCTCCAGTTATACTCGTGTCGAGTTATAATAATATCTTCTCATGCTGTCTTGCATGTGTTCTTCGTCGAGTACTGTAAGGACTCCTCCTGGTAACGTGGAACCGAGTGTATATCCTCATGATGTTCCGTATGTCCTTCCACGTATGCGTGGGTGTATGTTGTTCAACCTTCGTCTGTCGTAACTCATGTCCGAGTTCGTGCTAGTGATCGAAAGCCTTGATCCATGAATGCGTCCGTATTTATGTTATCCTGTCGGTACGCTTCCTTCTTCTAAGCATCTATCGTCTTGATGCTTCTTCGATCGTGTGACTTAACACCTTGATCGGTATTCGTGTGAAGTCTTGGCTATCCTGCCTTAATCCTCATGGTCTTCTGTCGTTTAACTTACAGCAGTGTCGTTCTGCATCTTGATGTTCCTCCGTGATCCGGGAATGTCATCTGGACTTCATATGCACTAAGTCCTTCTCTTGATCCGTTGTCTAGGATCTCATCCTGATCTTCTTGATCTAGGGTTCGTCAACGTTCTTGATAACGTTTCCACTATCTTGTCTGTATGCGCTTATTATGCAACACTCTCAGATATCCCTTATCTGTATGTGCTTGTTGTGCTGCGCTCTTAGATAGGCGTTGGAACGATAAGATTTGCATCGAATCGTGACATCGGAAGACTCACCGACGTTTTGAATCCGTAGGCTTTTTCCAGCTGTACCCATGTTTCGACGACCTCTTTCCATTCGCTTCCGTCCTCCGGGCATGCGCTGAGCAGCGTGTGACCATCGGCCAACCACTTCGGCCATCTCGCTTGCTCTCCACCCACGTTCTCACCACCCTTCTGGTGTTCCTTCTGCGCACCCGCCTGGCGTTCGCCTCCCTCTTCGCGTTCGCCTTCCTCCTCGTCTCCTTCGTCTTCCGGATTTCCACTCTCTTCGTCATCTTTTCCCCCGACCTCCTGACGTTCACCACCCTCCTCGCCCTCTCCCCTCGCCACCCTCTGTACCGTCGACGTCCGCCCCTCCTGCATCTGTTTCGCCATCACCACCCCTTTCGCCTTCCTCTTCAGCTCCCATTTCGTCATCTCCCTCGCTCTGTTGGCCAGCGAGTCTCGTAGACCTGCGTGTCGGGCCCAACTGCGCTGCCGACGTATTCGCGCGTCGTGGCTGTGGGCGCTCCACGACTGCAGGACGGATAATCTCCCCTCGTCGCATTCTTGAGATTCAGCATCTCGAGCAGCGCCTTGTTTCGCACCAGCACATTTTCCACGCATAAACTCCTCTCTTCCTAGCCTCGCCAGCTGGTAAATACGCTCCCGCCGCTCGTTTGTGGGCAGCGTCTGCAACAAGTCCTTCATCGCTGGCATCAGCTCGTACCCTTCGGGCAACTCGGGCGTACAACTCCACAGCGTCCGTGGTGGAGGAGGGTCGCGGCTCGGGCTGCGCGGTGGAGGAGGATCGGGGCTCGGGCTGCGCATATTTTCTCGCGATGACCTTGACACCGCCGGGGATGGTGTCTCTTCCGGCGACCTCGAGCCTCTCTTGCGCTTTCGCCCACGCCCTTCTGGACTTTCCTCCTCTGCTCCTTCCGCTCCCGTTGTCGTCACAATCGGAGCTGGGGCGGCGGAGGCGACAGGTCCAGCGCCGTCTGGCGGTGTGCCACCTCCCGCCGCGTCTGCGTCGACGTCCATCTGTGTCCCATTTGCGGGGGCGGCGGGTAGCGGTGGTGCGGCCCAGGTCACGCCACCGGTACCAGGGACTTCGCGTGTCGCAGAGTCTGCGATATGTAAGGGCCTCATCTGTTTCATAAGTGCAAGTACTTATGCTCGTTCGTCTCTAGCAGGTACCTCATGAATTGGCCGAGGACATTCTTCTTGAAGCCCACCATATCCCATTCTGAGAACTTTTGCCCCGGTACACCATCTATTGGCACGGTACACCCCGCATGCAGCCTTTTAATTGTTGATCAGCTCAATAATCTTTTGCCCAGTACCCAGCCCACTCACGTCGTCAACATGAACCTCTCGCTCCCCTGTGGAGGTCCAGCGCCGGCTAACAGCGTTACGTGGAATCCTGTCAGCTTCACGATGCCGTCGAGGAACGGTTGCGCCACCGTCGCCAGATTTGTGCGGCACCTATTCTCGTCAGTCGGATTGGGTCAAATTTTCCATACGAGTCACTCACGCATCCATTCTACCCTTGCTAGGTGCTTCTGGACTCGACATTGCGTCCGCGCGTCCATGATAGTCTGTCATCGCCGCCTCATGTTCCGCATTCAGAGCCTCCGCCAACTCCGCGCGCACCTCTTCCTCCTCCTCGTCCAGCAACTCTTTCGCGCATTTGCAACGGAAGTCCAACGCGAAATTCATCTCGAGGCCCGCCAGTGGCCACTTCTCGTTGAATCTTTCCTCAACCAACACCGCATATTCTTCCCGCTGCATGTAGAATTTGTGCAGAGGTAGTTTCCGCGGCATATGCGGTCGTTCGAACGTATCCAGCCAATCCACGAAGGGATTCTTGCTCTCCCTGTTTGCCGTCGTCTTCTGATGGGAGAACCATCGTTTAATTTGCTACGCCGACAGTCAGAAACGTTGTCGTCGCAATGACCCACACTTTCCACGCACTGCAATGGTTTGCGCTTTGATGACGCCTTCGAGCGCCGGATCCACTCCACCAGTTGCCGGCCATTTCACCAGGTCGAGACTTTTAGCTGCAGCCTCCTCAGCCGCCGTCGACCCGTTGACCGACAAGCCCCCACCAGCAGATGTGTCTACGTCACCCGAAGGAGACGCGCCGTTCCCAGCCGACGCGTCCATGTCTGCGCCCACTTTCGCCGCCGCACCAGCAGCCGCGCCAGCAGCCGCGTCCACGTCCGTGTCCACCGCCATGCCGCTGTTGTCCGGCGCAGAAGCTCCTCCGCCATTCTCTGCCGGCGGCGCAGCTGGCGTTGCCGAAGCAGCAGGAATCGTCGCCCCAGGGACGGCCGTGTACCAAGGAAACGACGCCCACCAAGAGGGCCACATTTTGGCGAAGAATTCCGTGACTTTCCCCCGCCCCTTTTGCCCTAGATAGATCGTCCGCTGCTTCTCCAAGAATTCGAGCTCCGCGCCCTTGAATTTCCCCGGATTTCCTGCTTTCTTGGGGAGGACATCCGCGTTTTTTGCCTTCGATTTCCCTTTCTTCGGTGCGGCGCGTGCCTTCGGTGCATTCGAGCTCGACATTTCTTTTGGCTACGAGTTTGTTTGCTCAGACTCGACGTGTTTGTTTGATGGAGCGTGTTTGGTCAGTCTCCCCACAACAAATACTACTTCCGTCCCTTCTCACTCGCCCCTGCACATGCGTATGTTCTTTTTCTTTCGTGAACCCGTTCTTTTTCACTCACAGATTAACTGCAGCTCTGTCTCGCCCAACTCCGCTGCACGAAGACAGCTCATCGGAGTTCGAGGATGATGCCACCCCCGACGACGATGACATCGACAACGCTGGTCCTCCCGACACCGAGGACGAGGACATGCGCGAATGCGCGCAGCCGATCAGCGACGACGAAACCACCGCCAGCGACAACGCCACCAACAACGTTAACGGCGACGATACTACCACCCGTGATGGCGTCGGCAGCAATCAAGCGGAGGCGTGGCGCACTTGGGGCACCGGTACTCCTTGGTCCTGGAGGGATCTCCCGCAGGGGATGCTGAAAGGCGCACCTGTGTCGCCTTTGCCGGAACGGCGGGCCAGGTAATTTCTCCTTCCCATAATACCACAGGTGTGCTCAATCAAACTCACGATAAACATGTAGCCCCGAACTTATGCTTGGCCCGGTCGTCCCCAAGTCCATTTGCGACTTTGCCCTCAACCAGTGGAATCAGATAGGGTGCTTCACGGATTGTGAGCCCATCATCGAGGCCTGGGAGGAGCTCACACCCGTCTCTCGCGGCGCGACCGTTGGCGAGCGCAACACGGTGCAGGAGCTCCGGTACCACGCGTTGCAGGCATTCAGGTACGTCTCTTCCTCGCTTATTGTAAAACATTTGCCTTCAATTCTCCTGCTCCAGGGTTCGCTCGCTCGCTATCCCGTCCCCGCAGGAGACGCAGCTGGACCTCGCCCACCAGATCCTCACCCGGGACTCGAACGCACCCCGGTCGCCGGCGCAGGTCGACCTCGCCTACCAGATGCTCGCTGACCAACGATCCGGCTGATTTACGGACAATCTATCCATGTATATCCACGCGTCCTCCTTTTCTTGGCATGTAGCTTCGTAATAATCGAATTTCAATGTTTTTTGTCTCGCACAAACCACAGAATGAAAACAGCAATTCAAATTTACTTTAAACAGAACAAAAAATTGTAACGAGCACGACCAACTATTCTTCCACAAGCGCGAGTGATTTCCCCACCAGCAACCCAGTTGCTTGGCTTTGAACAAGTTTGTTCACGGCCGCGTCACTATGGTCGAAGTTAGCATGAGGATCCGCGCATTGTTGATAGATGATCAGACATACCGGCTAGTCGACACACGCGGGCTCCCAAATACGCGGTAGAAGGTGGCGCCGCCGCCCTCGTCGTCGCTCTCGATCGCCTGCAGCGACCTCCCGACCAACAATGTCGTGGCGGCCGAGGCGCGCAGCTCGGCCTCCGCATATTGGGAGGGCGTGTGTATGTCGACGGTGGTCGCGTGAGTGCGGGCATGACCACAGGCCGCGCGCGCGAAGCGGGTGATCGTGGCGACTGTTGACCAGAACTTGCCACGCCGGCGCGTGCTCGTGTCGGAGTTGCCTGGAGCGACTGTGGAGGTGACGTAGTGGGCGGTATTGGCTGATAAGGCGGAGGGGCGCTAGAGGAACGAAGAGGTGCTGAGGAATGATCGTGGAATCGGTGACAGTATTCTGCCCAAATTGCGCACACTCCGTCAGCGGTCTTGGAAGACTGGTGGAGGGCGTTTGAAATCTTGTTTACTTTGCTCTTCACTAAGTCCCTGTAGAGCTCATTAGATATTGTAGCGAAGTTATATGAGTTATGAAAGGTCGTTGCACTCACCAGTCGGTGTAAATGCCTTCCGACCCCACCGCCCCTCTCTTGACGACATAGAATTTGCGTCTTGCCGACCGCGAAAGCACTTCTTCCGGTGGGTCGTCGGGCAGGAAGAAGAAGGGAGGGCGGCAACAGGAGTCACAACAGCTGAATCCAAGGGTGAGGGCGGCGGTGGCGCCAACCAGATCCTCGACGTTCATTCCGGCGGCAGTGAGGGTGAAGGAGTGTGAAGGGCCAGTGTACTTAGGAGCATTTGGCGGAAGAGATCAGTGACTATTCAGCGTTACTTGATGTGACACTTGCCAAATCCGTCCTAATGACTCTCAAAACACGCTCTTGAATTCTCCATCCACAGCCCTTCCCTTGCTTTCGGGCCATCCGGCCCTTCTTCCTAGATGACCCACCGACAACATTTGTCGTTCTTACGCTCACACCTACAACCACCCAGCCATTTACAACGAAGCAATATCGAAACCTGGGTCGCGTTCAAACTCTTCGAGCGTGTACGCTCGGGAGCCATGGATTACCTTCGGAGGAAGGTTTAGTGGTATATATAATTGGTACATAACCCCTGGTGCGTGCTTGGTAATTCGGGACAATCCAAAAAATCATTAAGTTTATTCAATTGCCACTCGGGGAGCACATACTTCCTGACTTCTTGCCTGGCGGGCCCTTCTTACCTGGTCCAAATTTTCTATTAGGCTCCCGGTATAACATATGTCGGGGATGGCCTGATTGGAGTTACTTCATGTTGGGACTAGGTTTTGACCAACCTCAAGGTTTTCGCAATTGGCCAACTACCGCTCGAGACCACTATGTGAGCTTTCACTCAATTTTTTTTGTAAACCCTTCACTAACTTGCTGTATACCTGAAAGGTGCGCTATATCCCCCAATCGGGCTTCGTGGGGCATTCAATTGTGAGATTCTCGCACGAGACGTGCAAATGACCAGACATGTGAGGAAAACTCGCTTATTCCGAGGACTCTGGGTCAGATAACCTCTTTTTTTTTTTTCACATTGGGGAGTGCATGACTGATCCGCTCCTCAGAAAAAATGTCTCAGGGACTCGGACCTATGCATGGCCTCTGCAGAAACGTCTTTTGGATCCTCCGGCAGGGAGGGCCCGGCGCGGCCCGGGATTGCCGGCGAGGTCGGTTCTGCAGAAACATGTTTCCCATGTCTTGCACTCAACGCGGAACGCAACTTAGACACCGCAAATAGGTTCTACCAATCGTGATACATTACGAGGAGCACGCAGCACCGGGTAGGGGCCATGGACAGACCACAGGAGGCAATTGCAGCGTACACGGTGCTGATTCTGGCAGCTGAATTGAATCCCTGGGTTTGAAGTACCGTCTAAAACAGAATTCTATTCGCCCCGGACTCTCTGGAGGTATTTGGGGACCTCCTGCGCTAAATGAGCAGTGGAAATCGCGGGTTTTTTCATCAACTAATGTATTTCGATCCCAGGTCTTCTACAGGTGTTCACTCAGGTCAAAATATATCTGGAAGGCAGGTACGGAGTAAAAGAAAATCTGCTGCATAATTTTGTACTGATTCTGGACCATCATCTGGTCTCTGTTCGCAGTTCTCTCTCCCGGTACTTCGGTTATTAGCTCAACAGACCTTCGACAAATGTGTGTGAAACGGTGTGACGCGAAGTAAAGAATGTTCTCACAATTGGCTGTCCAATCCTGATAAAACAGCTGCTCGGTGGATGCGGTATATAACGCAAATGTGTGAGTGATGGAATTCACAGATTCTGACTGCATTTGTTGATGTTTTTTGGCCAAAGCTTGCACACGAACATTATGGATGGGAACTTTCTCTGTACAAAGTTCCGCACCAGTTGCTGAGCTCGGAAGTTTGTACAAGCACTTCGCAGAGTGCAGGAGAGCTAGCCGAGATGGTCCCAAAGGGGACAACATAAACTGATGCGGCTGTGTCTTTTTCTTCGCCCTTTCCTCACCTTTGCTTGTAGTGTCGTCGAGTCCTGATTTTCTCCATGGCGTCTTCGAACCAACCGTCTGGGCGCATCGTCTCCAACTGGAGTACGTATTCGCTTCCTTCCAGGCCTGTCGCAAAAGTGATTGACAAGGCATACAGCACGAGAAGAATTACTCCTCTGGGACGAGCGAAGACGCGCCGCAGAGCTGTCAGCTGCGGCGCCCCCGTCTCCGCATTCAATGTACATAGCGTGCATAATGACAGAATGCTTCAAAACCAGTTATTTATATTTTGCTATGTAGGCCGGGCCGTCCTCGCGACCGTCGCGAGATCAGCCAGATGACGGGCGCCTTGAGGATAGATGGGGAGAGCGTCGAGCAGGCGTGGGTGAATAATGGGCCTGTCGTGACGAGTACCCGGGAGATGGGCCCAGGATCGCGTCCAGACCAGCCTGTCGTAACAGGCGCACGGCCCAATGCGCCGTGGGCGCGGTGGACGCGGCAAGAGCGGGCTGATGTGGGCGAGCGTCTGACGAGGTCCGGGAGCGCGAACAACGGCGGCGCCGAGGCTGTTGACAATATTGTGTGCGAGGCTCTGGCGATGTCTGGCAGCGCGAATAACTCCAGCAGCGCGAGTAACTCCAGCAGCGGCGACGACAGCGAGTCCGACGACGAGATGCCTCCTCTCGACCCACCTGAAGCTGGCAGTCCCGCCGTCCGCTATGCCTCACTCACCTGCGACGACCTTTACATCGGAGATGCGCGACCACCCCCCCTTGACGACCGAGCGCAAGCATCAGGAATGCGGGATCTGTCTCGACGTCAAGTCGCGTCCCGTGTCGTACGTGTATTTTGTTTTTCAAATTGGCTTTCTTGGGTTTATTCAAGTCTGCTGGCCAGGTACCTCTGCGGGCATAGCCATTGCTATGTGTGCATCCGCCTCTGGCTGGAGCGCGACAGGCGTTGCCCCGAATGCCAAACGGTGATGTCCGGGCCCCCGTTCCGGCACTTCCCCGAGGAACAAGGGTTGGCGGTGGATTATCCGGACTGGGGCAATGAAAGCCAGGTGAAGTACACCTGGTCTGGTTTGACCTTCCCAGTCCGAGTCCGCTGAGAACGCTGAATCGATACAGAACTCGTGTCTACAGAACTCGTGTCTACGTACCTCTGTGGCTGTGCTCTACCTCACCTCTACAGTCTCATTATTATTCATTCTGTCGTCGTTTTACGTCGAATTACCTGTCTTTTGTGCGGAAAATAAATCTATGCTGTTGGGTATGTATGTCTGGAAAAGAAGATCGGATTTTCGGTCCGAGCAAGTACGTTAACTAAGCCCCTACTAGTACAGCCTTTCCGAGCCACGGGCGGTCTATGGCTTCGTCCACAACGCGTCAAAAGTGCCATGCAGAAACGGAGTACGACAGTTTCACGCTGGCCGATGTTCTGGGCGAGTCATCCGCCTTCACTTCCCAATCTCTCTCTGCGGACCGCCGTCGCACGCACACCACCACGCATCAAGTTGACCTCCCTTCTCCAGTTAAGAAGAAGGCGCGCCTCAACCCTGGGAGACCGAACCTCTTCGCGGACATCGGAGACGGTTTTGAATACGTCTTTGATGATTTGGCCGCACCACCTTCACCCATTGGCAGAATTCTGGCACCGGTGTGAAGCCGCGGGCCAAACGATACTTGTCATCTGTGCGTATGCTTCTGCTTGCCCTTTGTTATTCGGCTTAACGTGCTGCGTGCAGGATTGGCCTCTGCGTGAATGGACACCTCTGCAAGATGAATATCTGGCCGAATTCATCCGGCTCGAAGGCCGCGGGGACGTCTGCCTAACCCACTGCTCAACTTGCCCATCCTCTGCCCCACGGGGAGACCCCTCATTACCGCTGTCAAGATTGCAATATCCCAGACCTGTTCTGCAAGGACTGCATTGTGAAAGCCCACGCTAGTCACCCGCTGGATCGTATCGAAGTAGGTGCTAGTTGTATTATTATTTTACAGTATCTTCGTACGATGATACTCATTTGACTTCTCTCAGGTTTGGGATGGCGCCCGTTTCAAAGCACGTCACGCTTAAGAAACTGGGGCTGCGTGTCCAGCTGGGGCACGCGTACAGTCAATCGTGCCAAAGGCCCATTCCTGCGCACAAGCATTTCATGGTCGTCCACTCAAACGGCATGCACAAAGTAGCCATCGACTTCTGTTGGTTGCGTGGACGAGGAGATCGTGGGGTTTCGTCGCCAACAACTTCTACGCCGGTCGTGGTTCCCCGCGACAGCCAAGGAACCCCAAACTTGCTCGACATTCCGCGTCCTGGAGATGTTTCATACGATGACGCTCCAGGGGAAAGTCACGACGTACAATTTTTATTCGGGACTGGAGAAGCTGACGGATAATTCGGGTCTGCGGAAAATGAAGGTGGTGTTCCTAGCTTACTTTGTCTCTCATATTCAGAAGTTCAAGCCCGTTGCAGGATCGGTACAAGGGGTTCATGCGGACGATGCGTGAATGGCGACATCTAGTCATGCTGAAGTGCGGTGGTCGCGGGGAACGACAGGATCGGTTGGGTGGCGGAGACCAAGCCAGGCGAACTCGCGGTGGTGTGCCCCGCCTGCCCGCAGCCCGGGATAAATCTTCCTGCAGACTGGGAATCAGTGTCGGGGGAGGAGAAGTAAGTGATCGTGTTTTGTGAGGAGATGATGGGCGTGCTAACTTTAATAATAATAGGTTTTTATATATTCTTTACATCGCCATCGACACCTGCTTTCGTTTGAAGCGGCGGCTCGTTTCAAGCGAACTTAAAGACCCAGGCTTGGGGTCTGGGTGGTCGTATTTTCACGGAAGACCCGCCGTTCCGTAGGTTCTTGCTGACAGTAACGGATCAGAAGGAGGTGCGTACTAGCGGCAGGAAATTTGGCAGATTTCGTGACTGATGATTGTCTCGGACAGATGAGTACTTGTAGTGGCCTAGTGGCGCTTGACTACGCCAACACGAAGTTTTCACGTGGCTACGGCACTACTGGTGTGGGGCTAGGCGTATATGCTCGCCATGAGTTCATCCAGCGGAACGGTGCGGCGGATCTCCAGAAAGGCGAGAGGTATGTTTATCAGTTAGGTTTGGGACGGTGAGATGACTGACGACGCGCCTTTTAGATACGCGAACATGGACTATATCCTGGGGTCCCTGTTGCGCCATCACTACGCCGAGCTCCTCAAATTTTTTTCATACGACATCTGCTGTCAGTGGAGCAAGTATCTCATCGAGCGGATGAAGACCATGCCCCCGGGAATCAGATTAAATCTAATTCTATCGCTACTACACTTTGTCATCCCGAAACTTCACATCTACGGGCACAAGCTGTGGTGTCAGCTCTTCTTCTCCCTCAACTACACCCCAGGAGCTGCGCGCACGGACGGCGAGGGCATCGAGCAGCCTGGGCGAATATCGGGCCTGTCGCGATGAGTACCCGGGAGATGGGGCCAGGATCACGTCAGGACACGCTGAATGATCACTGGTCTCACTGGAATTGGCAAAAGTTGATCGGATTGGGGGCGCTGCTGAAAAAGAGGCTGTTGAGGGCGATCCCGGAGAGGAACTTCCACGTGGACTCTCTCGCGACGTTCACCGAGAACCAGGCAGAGCACGTCGAAGAGTGGATGGCAATGGTCAAGGCGTTCGAGGCCGACCCAAAGAAGCCGAATCCATATGAACTGCCGAAGTCGGGTGAGTTCGCCGTTGATAATGAATGCGAAGCGAGCTGATGATCATCTTCCTCAGGGGCAACGGAGCACGACGTGCGTCTTGAATGTGTGATGGAAGAGGCGGCCGAGCAAGAGCATGGTGTTGTGCCCATCAACAACGTCAGCCCCAGCGCGTTCATCATCGCGGGGCTGGATCTTGAGGAACAGCAGTACGTACCTTTTTCATTTTATCGTCGAAAATTTGCTGAAGGGAATATTGCAGGCGTCGCATCAAGGTCGCGGGGTGGCGTCGCTGACATCGGAGGCCAGCAGCAAACATTCCGCAGATGTCGTGGAGAACGCACAAAGCTGGCGCGATACGTCGCGCGCTTCCATAAGCTCCAGGCAGTTTACATGCCTGGGGCTTTGCAAGCCCTCGCGGATCGTCCAATACCGGCGGGGGAGTCAGGGGGCACGTTGGCAGAGAACGTGCCGCTATTCCTGCCCTCTCTGCGCTATCGGTGGAGGCGCGGGAGTTCGGGTGTAACAAGAAGGTCGACGACATCGAGCTGCAGTTCCGGGATGCACAGTGCCGGAGTGCACTCGACGGCATCCGCAACTACCTGCACATCAAGTCTCGCTTTCGAACGTACAAGGGTGGCCAAGTTCGGCACCAGGGGGCGACGACACGCGCGCGGGGGCTGATGAATCGCAACAATGAGAAGATGCGGATGGAGGGGGAGAAGTACGTTGCGGCGTGGGAGGCGAAGCGGGGCGTTGGTGGGAGAGGCAAAGGTCGAGTGGCACCGGCTGGATCCGAAGAAAGATATCCGATGCATGGACGAGGAGGAGGATCGAGCGGTGGTGAGTGAAGCGACGGGGGAGAAAACACGGAAAGGGCGACGCAGCGACAGAGGAGGATGGAAGGGACGGCGTGCAGGAGGGGCAGCGACGGAAGGACCCGACAGGTGAGGGCAGGAGAACAATGTCTTGGGTCTGGATGGGGGTGGACACGAGCAGCGGGGGGACATCCGAGGCTGTCCTACGAGGTATGTCGCCTGCGATTCTTTTTTTGGGGCGAGACTTCCATCTGATTGTAATTTAGGCCTGCGCGTCGAATGGTCCAAGGCCTGGGCACGGACGCGGCGCTGGACAGAGGAGGTCCGGGCTGCTGAAGGAGGAAATGCGGCGCACGCCGATAGCCTTGCGCCACAAGGCTCGGTGGTGGCTGGAGCACCGGGCGCCAACAGGTTTTGAGGGCCGCCACGTGGAGGATGCAGCCGCCTACGCCACCAGGCAGGCAGCAATTTATAACGACCTTGCTGATGCGTTTGACAAGCTGTGGGCGCCGCTGCTGGGTTTGGAGGATGTAGATGAGGAGATTCTGCTGCGGGTGAGCAAGCGGGTGGCGGGGATGGAGAGCGACGAGGAGGAGGAGGATGGGGTGCTGGATGAAGAGGAGGCTGACGAGGATGATGGGAATGACGGCGTGGATGCCGAGGAAGGCGGGGAGGAGGAACAGAATGGAGATGAGGAGGAGGAAGGGTCTGCGGGCGGTGATTCGGGCGGAGAGGGCGACGAGTAGGTAGTCCATTTTCGGTAATAGGATCACCTTTTGGGGAAGACCACATCCTGTCAGGGGCTGCCGGGATGCCATAGCGTTAATGGCCTTACAGGCGAGCACCCCATTGGGAATTGATCCCCAGCGGCCTGCTGTAGAGCCTTATACGCAAGCGAGGGGTGCCGGGCAGCCGACGCACTCCCTAAGAATAAGATTCCCACGGTAGATGAGACTCGCGATATTTTGTAAAACGGGCCCAGAGCCGTATCGGGATATTTCGCAAAAGTACTACGTCTAGGGGTGTGGATTCGATTTCACGCTGACTGGTAAGCTCTCCATGTCCCACATAGCTTTGATATTGACTCCGCGTCGGGCTTCCTTCAAGACCAGGTTATTTCGACCATGAACCCCGAGCTTATCGACCTGTACACCGACACAATACTTTCGGTGTTTACTCCGCTGACGGGGATCGACGTGGCGTCCCGAATCATGTCCCGCACGATAGTCCATCGTCAAAACACAAGGCTTCGGGAGGGGCGCGCGCCCCGTGCAGATCCGCCGAACGTCGAGGTGCCCCTTGAGCGCCGTGTCGACGTCCTCGTCCGTCCTGGGGCCGGACGCCAAGAGTTCCTCGAGCGGTCTTTCGTCCTGTTCCAAGGCACACAATACGGCGATCGTCGACATCGGCTCCCGCTCCCCGACCGCCAGAGCCCGATTGATGCCACAACGTACCTGACGCACATGCTCGAAGACGTCGTGGACCGTATTTCCGCGGGTGCTCAGCGCATGGGAGGCTCGTTCGGCAGCGAATTTCGCAAGCCTTTCTTCCCGAACGGCGAGTCGTGGTTCCGGAGGACTTCGAGGTAGGGGATCGCCCCGCTCGACTTCGGGGGCTTCCTCGCTGCTGGGGAGGTCCGGCAGCCTCCGCCGCACCCACCGATCCTGCCGTCCGACACCGAGTTGTCCGAGTTTCCTTCGATGTACCACTTCGGGAACAAAGCGCGCGCTCGTTTTGAGCAGGAGTATCAGGGAAGCGTCGCCCACTGACACGCCGATGGAAGGGTCACCGGCCCCCTCGTTGCGGGAGGTTTCGATACCTCGGAGGAAGACTCCGCTCACGAGGACGACTCCGCTCGTGAGGATGACTCCGCTGGCGAGGCGCCCCCTTGGCCCTGTGCGTCTTTTCTTATCACGGACTCATACCCAGATTTCTGACGTTTTCATATCCAGCTGCTAGGTGCGGGAGGGTCCGCAGTAGCCTTCCTCCCATCGATGAGGAATCGCGCGACATGACGCCCCCCTCGACTTCCACGGCATTTACGTCGGTCCTGGCCACGCCTTCCAATTCCTCGCAGACGTTGTTCGCTAGTGTCGGCAGCGCGGGAACCTTCGGCGGCCCTCGATTTGATACCGCGTCGTTCGATACGACGCCTACCCCGCAAGCCAGTGGGTCCGCCCTCGTTGGTTCGTCGGTCCGGCGCATTTCCGCATTGGAAATGACGCCTCTCACTCCGTCGTCGGCGAGAAGAGTCACCTCCCGCGGGATTTCGCTCCCGCCGCAGATCGTCACCAACCCGCAAGTCTTGCCGCCTCTGTCGCCAGTCCGCGCAGCGTCAGTTGGTGCGGCGGACGCGGTGTCTTTCGATGAGTTCGAGACGAGCGAGGCGTGCTGCGTGAATGGTGCGTCGGTGGGTTCGGTTGAGTCGGGAGGTGCGGTCGCGGGCTCGTCGGTGCGGCAGGAAGCGGAAGACGTGGATATGGACTAGGGGCGAAGGACGCCCTTCTTCGAAAATAAATGCTGGATACTATGTCCGAGGGTAGCCGTCCCTCAAATTTCGTTGCGCAGTGCTTCCGAACTCCCCAGTGGCAGCTGGGTCGAGAAGGATTTCATAAAACCCGCCCTTTTTCGTTTTTCATCGGCCGCGCTGAGGCCTGGACCTTTTCTTTTGATGCTCGCTGATTCGTCGTTCCGTGGCGCGCCCCTTTCCATCTCTATCCCACTCCCTGGACTATCGCGCCGTTCGTATGTTGTAGCCACTTGTATTTGTTTTTCGTAAACCGCTGTGTCCGCCCCTTCGAGGGCCCAAAAATGCATGTAGTCGCCCCCTAGGGGCTTGAATAAATCAATTTTGACTTCGCTTGAATTATTTGTGGATTTTCTCGAGAGTTCGTGCAACGGCTGGACTTCCTAATTAGGAAGGTGGATTTAGAGACGATTGCGATCCCTGTTTCGGGCCGATGTCCGTGATCCGTTAATTTCGTTAAGACAATGTTCGTAGTCGAGGTATATATTGTCGTTTTCGGTTCCCGTTAGGCGTAGTGACAGTGCTACGTTTGAGTTGCGTGGATCGAGTGTCGTTTCCGGAGCAAGAGACCGATCGTCTCTTGTCGTAATTTTCGTGGTTTTCGGATCTCTTGTTGAAATAGATAATATTGAGAGAGATCAAGTCGGATTACATGTCTTGTACGAAAAGGAAGTCCGTTGCTTCTTTTCGTCTCCTTCCTAATTTCCCGGGAGTGGTTCGGAGTGTCCCTCAAAATCGCGAGGCCCGTTGTCTCCCCATTTCAGTTCCTTTTCTTTTCTCTGGCGTGGGGGTTTTGGTTCGATAAATTTAGTGACTGGTATCCAAATTTTCGAGCGCGCATGGTAAGGAATCAGGCGGAAGGCTGCCGTCGGTGCTTTCGAGACTGCGCCATCCAATTCCGCAATGATGTAGGGGCTGTCCGATTTTTGTTCCACAACGACCATTGGTCCGGAGTAGCGCGGTTTCGCTTTCCGAGACCACTCGTTCTCGATTGCTGAGTTTCGGAGGAGGACAAGGGAGCCGGGTTTGAAGTCGAAGTCCTCGATCTTCTTCCCGTTGTCTTTCTCCCACTGCCGGATCCCTTTAACGCGTGCCTCGTAGACCTTGCTCTTGAGCTCAGCAAGCTCTTCAGGTCTGTCATGAACCGTCTTTTCATTTTACTTCCAGAACCCGAACAACCCGAACAAACCCGATCATTGATCAGATCAACTATCTGATCAATCGAACTTGGATACCGTTTTAGGATCCCAAACGGTTATGATCGGTTTTCCCGACCTTCAGGTTCCCGATCACCCCTCTACGTTCCTATACCCCTTCATTTACTTCGCATTAATCTTGTCCGTTGTCATTGGACACTGTACCTTAATTTACAGACCCCTAGGGACTTTAGTATATAAACCGTAGTTATTCTCCTGTACTTTACACTATTCTAGTCTAAACTCCAGGCTTATTCATTGGAACTCTTCGTGCTTCAGTCGCCCTCGTCACCTCAGAACCCGGAATCTGCTCTGTGCTGACAAAAGAATAGTGTCTCTACACGGCGTACCCAACTGGACGTAACACGATGAGCACCGAATATGTGCTCACCTCAATGGAGAGCTTTGGCGCCCTAAACAGCGAGGAGAGGGACAGCGTCCTGCTGCAGCAGGCCCTACAACACGCAGGAGGGCAATTCGGAGTGATGCAGGAGGAACTGGGGAACCTGCGCAGAGAGAATTGTCTGCTCCGTGAGGACAACGTCCATTCGCAACAACTCTTGCGTGATGCCCTCGTCGCCTTGGAAGAGCCTCTACGGGAGGGCCCAGGGAGACTAAACAGGTGAAGACGGCCCGTGTCACCGCCCCTACCCCGTTTTTAAAGGAGACTCCGAATTGGTGGACTCCTATCTGGCGGAGTGCTGGTTGCACTTCCTGGACAACCCAACGTACGAGCGGGACAGCGCGAAGATCGCCTTCGTCCTGTCCTACATGAAGGAAGGATCGGCAGCGGCATGGGCCAACAACGTTGCGCAGGCCATGCACAACCCGAGGGACCCCGATACCCCGCTGTATCGGAGTTACGAGGTCTTCGAGAAGAACCTCATTGATGCCTTTAAAGGAGGGGCACAGGTGGAAATCGCGCAGGCTAAAATCGAGAAGCTGCGCCAGGGTGCAGGAACGGCCACGGAGTACTTCACGCTCCTGGACACATACAACAACACCGCGGGTTACGACGAAACCATGCTTATCCGTCTCCTCAAGCAGGGGATCCTGAAGCCGGTTCTGCAGTCCGTCTACGGACAAACCTCACTACCGAGCACCTATGCCGACTGGAAGGTGGCGGTCATCAAGCACGATGGGTTGCGTTGCGCCTTCCATGTTATGGATGGCACGCTTCGCAATTGTTCCGTCACGGTGCCTAAGGTGCAACAGAACCAGAACCCGGGGAACTTCTTCCGCAGGAATGAGCAGCGCGCTCCAACGAATCCCCCTGCGGCCGTCGTTCCGCCCCCGGTCGCCACTGGCGGGGCCCCTAGCGCAGGGCCCGCGCCTATGGACATAGACCGGACGGTCAGCAAGA
The DNA here is from genome assembly GCA_029378375.1 of Mycena olivaceomarginata. Classification (NCBI taxonomy): domain Eukaryota; kingdom Fungi; phylum Basidiomycota; class Agaricomycetes; order Agaricales; family Mycenaceae; genus Mycena; species Mycena olivaceomarginata. Next base: position 7,190 of record JARKIC010001361.1, on the reverse strand, counting down.
AGCCGGTTCCCCGATGCTACCAGTGCGGAGAAGTCGGGCACATGGCCCGTAACTGCACTACCCGAGGACCCACCAACCCGCAATTCCGAGCTTTGATCTCGGAGATGATGGAGGAACGCCTCGGGAAGGAGGATTTTCCCGAAGAATCCGAGTGAAGACTGTGCCCTCGGATTCTCGTATACCCCCCCCCACCTGTAACGACTTCGAACAATTCATTCTCTGTTTTGACTATCAAAGAACCCGGTGTGGGGGAAGACGCAGTGGAGATGGAAGGAGAGGGAGCAAGGACTCCCTCTGAGTTTGAGAAGAGTGAGGGAGCCGTTTCTCCCTCTGACTCTAAGCGAAGGGGCAAGAAACCCCGGAAGCCCGAGCGGGAGAAAGCAGAATGGCGCAGACTCCCCTCGGAAGCGCGCGTTGGGTTGCAACCCGAGCGCGGGCACAAGAATGGAAGGCACGGGAGATTATTACCAAGTGGACTCACCCGGCCAGAATACAAGAAGTGGACGACGAGATGGTGGAAGAAATCCGGACGGCTTACTTCCCCGACGCCCTGGGCATACTGGACAACTTGAAAGAGCCACCACAGTATATCCGGGCCACTGGGAACTCCATGATGGTTCCAATGACCCTTGAAGGGTTGAATAACCTTAAAGGTTATACAGTGGTCGGGTTACTGGACAGTGGGGCTACCAACGGATTCATAAGCCAGCGGTTCGTCGACGAGCACGGAATCGAAGTGGAACCCCTAGCCGTAGCAGTTCCGGTTTACAACGCAGACGGGTCCCTCAACAAAGGAGGACGCATCACCCACGTTGCGCGCATGCGTCTCCAAATGCAGGACCATGCCGAAATATTCTCGTTTGCGGTAACGGATACTGGGAAGAGCGACGTGATCATCGGGTTCAATTGGTTGAAAACAACACAACCCGGAGATCAACTGGCAGAAACAAACCATTCGTTTCTCCAGGTGTCCTGCCGCTGTGGAAGGGTAATAGACCCGGTGTGCGGTTCGAAGTGGGGAAGCGAAGTGGTAATGAAATGTAGGACTGTAAAGTGATGAAGAGGTCTAGAAGAGCCTCTAAAAGGGGAACGAGACGTATGTGGTAGGTATACGGGGTGAAAGGAATTTGTACCGAAAAGGTAACGTTATACGTCTGTAGTTTTGTAGGCAAAACTCAGGCGCGGGGGTAATGTAAAGGTGGAGGGTCTAGAACGTAAGTGTTCTATACCCGGGTCGAAATTCGACGATGGTTTGCGGAATAGATTCGAAGAAGATCGGCTTCTCTGCGCGAAGCACAAGATTGACGTCTGCGCAAAGCACGACAGGAATAGTTTTGACAGCTAGTGCGAATCTAGCCGAATGAGGTCGGGGTTCCAGCCTAGGTAAGCCAGAGAGGTTTGAGGAAACGTTTGGAAGCGAGGTTGTCGAGTTTTGACGCAAGGTGAAGCTCTGACGAGTGCCCGTGTGGCGGTTAAGAGCAAGCAACGAGGTGATTTATTTACATCCAAACAAAGTTTACATAATCGATCACCCGGCGCGTCCGTTCTCAAAGACCGCCGGGGCTGCACTACTAATAAAAATATGTATACTAGGCCCATGTCAAGGCAAAAGCCGACAGATTCGACTCCAGGTTAGTCCCGTCACCCACGGCATGCTAAAAATGCATGGCTCGGCCGCTAACTGCATACAGAGCTAGGGGACTGCCCGCCAACAGTCCCGGTGTCGGCCCGCAACGACACCCTCCGACGCGCGACCTACGAACCGAGGGTTAAAGAACCAACCCTTCATCTCACCCGCCGTCAACGAATCACTAAATAAATTCAGGTAAGTAAAAAAAGTTCTTGACCCCTAAAACCATCTACGAAGCAAGACGTCCGAGCTCGCAGCTCGGAGATGTCGAAGAAATAAATGGAAATGAATGCCTGTATATCGTCCAGGGCTTGCCTTGTTGTTCGCGTTCGTGTTGCCGTTATTGATCTGCGCGAGGGGATCTCGAAATCTTGTCTATCGGACACTAAGTCCGATAGACGCCGGTTAGGCGCCTAGTACGAATGAGCCGAAATCTGGGTAAAACATTGGGAGGAAAGAATGTAATCAGTACGTTCAAATAAGTAGTAAAATGGGGGGCATGCATGTAAGGTGAGGAAACGATGGATAGGAAGGTGTAGAATGAATAAAAAGCCGAAAATACCCCCCACTTGTACAGTGGTCTTCCAGCCGTCCATGTGGTGAAGTTCCACACCTCGGCCGTCCAACCCTGCCACAGTGCGGGGGGTTTCGATGGCGACCTCGGCATCGCCTAAGATAAAAGGGAAAGGATGGCCGATGCTAGAAGGAATTTTCGAAGGGGTATAATGTGGGGTTTGGAGTTGAGAATGCGCCGAGATAGGGATTGTCGAGAGGAGTATAGGTGGATCCCACTTCGAGGGTAGAAAGGACGCCGCCGAATCGAGTGTTTACGACGTTCCCGTTGTGAAGTGAAAGCGCCGACGCGACACTTTTCAACGTTTTGCCGGTCCGGGCGGTAATAGAAGAGCTTCAAGCGATGAACTGTCACAGTTCCTCGAATAACCACGCCGCTGAGCTCGCGCAAGGTGTAGACGTCGTTGGGATGCTTCTCATGAATGATATATGGCCCCGACCAACGCATCTCCTCCTTGTGACCGTGCTGCCCCTCCAAATGAGTTTCGTGTCGCCATACCCACATCCCAGGCTCGAAGTCCTTGAACGAGTGGTAGCGCATCTTCCGGTTCATGTTCTCGATGGAACGAAGACGCGCGCGACGGAGGTCCTCCAAAGCTGGGTTAAGGAGCTCGTCTCGCCTCAGAATCTGCTGGGCACGAAGGGTGATAAGATCGGCGTAAGATTTGACATCGTGCCAATCCAACGTCTGCCACGTGTGGTCGGTGATTATCGAACGCGAACACCGGATGCACGCCATAGAGCAGGAAATACGGCGAATATCCGTGAGCTCTGTGCGCCGTGACCCGCATCGCAAATAGAACCGCGGCACATATTCTGGCCAACGACCCGGATGGCGAGCCGCCACACGGACCAGACTTTCTTCAAAGTCCCGATGTGAGCGTTCGACCGGGCCATTGCTGTGGGGATGATAAGCCGATGACACGATACACGTTACGTTGAATTTCTCGAGTAAAATGCGGACAACATTTTTGAACTCGGATCCACCGTCGACCGTAATGAACGGGATGCAGCTGAAACGACAAATTAGCTCGTTATAAATGAACTTAGCCCACGTCTCCGAATTGTTATGGATCGCTGGCTTTGCCTCCTGGTGGCACGAGGCGACGTCTACCGCATGCATGACGTATTTGAACCCGCCCACTCCGACCTTGGACATCTCGATAGTGTCGAGATGGAAATGTCGAAGGATAGTAGTGACCCAGGACGGCGAATACGGTATCACAGGTTTGATCCTGGACCGCATTTGGCATACCAAGCACGAACGAACGAAGATCGCGACGTCGTCGTACATGTTTGGCCAGTAATATCGGTCAACAAGGTAGCGGAACGTGGCGTCGCGACCCGTGTGGCCCACTTGGTTGTGCGCTTCTGCGAGAATATCCCTACGACGATTTTTGTCAGTAATAACACGTCGTGGAGGATGACCTTTATTCGAATGCATCCAAAGATATCCGCTAAGCAGGAAGTACCGCTTCGCCTGTTTGACGAATTGGCGTTCCGCTTTTATGGGACTCCGTGATGATAGAATGCGGGTAGGGATTCGACCCGTTTTCAGAAAAGTCTGGATCTCCTCCCAAAGCTCCGGCGACTCTACGGTTTTCACCGCATGAGAATGGGAGACGCAATGGGGTAATTCGCTCGACGAATCGAACTCGACCGTGTAAACGGCGAACGAAAGTGCAAAAAATTGTCTCGTCCCCCAGCAAGAAGTATTCACTTTGCTCGCTGGAGGTTTTCCGTACCCGAAGGTCGAGAAAACGAGGAGCCCATCGTCCGTGGTATTTCGTAACAAGGATTGAGAAAAAGGGGAGCGATAGGAGGAATTCGAGAGCGGTAGTAAGGAAGAGAGTGAGAAATAATGGAGCAGGAATTAGCGGATAGGTCCATGGTAAGGTAATCAGTGCGAGTATAATGGAATCGGGTATGGATGGCATGTATAGAGGAGAAAAGAGATTTGGAAAGCGATGATGAAAGAATAAAACGGGAGGAAAAGTCGATCGATTCTAGGAGGGGAGAGTAATGTGCAGTATTTCGGATAAGAGACGTAGTACCAAGAAATTTATCAAGATATTCCCTCGGCGTCAGACTCGTCTGAGTCTTCCTCCACTCGAGGACGCCGCGAAAGTCCATCGGCTGGATGGTCTTTACCGGGTATATGCTGGATCTCGAAGTCGAAAAGGTTGATATAGCTGATCCAGCGCGTCATAGGTGCGTTAGGGAGATCGGGGGTCTGGATCATCTTTGCCAGAAACTTCGCATCAGTCTCCAGACGGAAGAATATTCCCCAGATACGATGACGAAGGTCTTTGAAGGCACGAAAGACGCCATAAAGTTCGACCTTGGGCTGAGAATAACGCGATTCAACGGCGTTGAAGGTACATGAACCGAAAATGGCGGGCTTCTTCTGAGTCGAATTAGCCACCAAAATCTGGAACACGACCCCAACCGGATCCGTGGATTGAGGAATCTACCGAGGCGACAACCAGTCCATGGTCCGACTCCCCTCGGTTTGGGATGTACGCCGCGCGCGAGATCATAGTCAACAGTAACCAAAACGGGTGCAGAAGAGATCGCTCGTTTGAGCTTCTCCTGCGATTCCCGTGCTTCTGGACTAAAAACGAACTCGTCTCGGTCTTGTGAAGGAGTATGGTCAGGGGCCTCGCGATGTGGAAAAGTTCCGTATCCACTTTCGGCCGACGCCCGCCGTCCCAAGGAACTGGCGAACTCAGAGGTATTACGAAGCGGTCCCCACTTCATTACCTTCGCAACAATACCATGGGAAAGATGCCAGCCCTCACGGGAGACGATCGAGCCCACGATCTTGAGACGAGGTGTGATGGGTACCAAACTTCTCCCTGATGCCCGTAATACCAGCCGTTTCGAGGCGGAGAAGAATCTGTCGAAGGTGTGAGCGTATTCAAATACGAACCGACGAATCCCAGGGTTTTCTGGAATCCGTTCGCCGCCATAATCAGTACGTGGCCCTTTCGTGCCCCATCGTCCATGAACACATTTGCATGCTTCGGAATTTCCGGGGCGATGACGTGAGTCGTGCACCGCTGGAACTCCGGCACCGCGTTAGAGTATCCTTGCGGAAGACACGCCTGCTGCAGAGCGCCGACCAGGGAATGTGCCCCCGTCAACGGTCTTGACACCACCGCTAAAATTCGGACCGTCGAATCCTGCAAAAAGATCAGCGCCAACCGTAACAGATATACCCGCAAAACTCTCTGCGAAATCATCGACACGAGGTGGAAGTGACGAGTCCCGAATCACTATGGTTAAGAGACGCCAGATTGGTGACGAGGCGTAAGCCTCCACCACCAGCCTTCTCTACCGCAAAGATAGAACAGCGATAACTCGCTGTACACGGTCTCGAATTTCCCCGCGGCAATCTGCTCCTCCAACAATCGCCGTACCTCGGCCTCGATGGCCTTAGGAATGCGAATGGGAGGGTCCTGCCACGGAGTGTGCTCGATAATGGGAATTTCGTAATCGGGGAAGTACTCCCTCGAAAAAGGAAACCCCGCTCTTTATCCGTGAATGCGATGGCTGCTTGTCGGCGTCGAAGGATGTATGCGAAGAGGTCGATCTCTGCCGGGTAAGAGATAGCCCGCTGGAATGGCCGATAAGATGATCTCCAATCGCTCCCTTGTCAGTCGCTCGGTCGGAACGAATTCGGCGAGACGAGGGGGACGAGTGGGAAGAGGCTCGGGTGTAGGGATGATAACTGGTTTGAATACTTGTGCGCTGGGGTTGGGCATGTACGTGGGCACCGGTCGCACCTTGCGATGCACCGGTTTATATCGCCTTCGTACTGGGAACGAGAAAGTCCGTGGGAATGATACTGGGGATTCGTGAGAATGGTGAGTGGATGGATCAGAGTCCGGTAGGAAAGCGCGTCGCGTCCAAGGGGTATCAACTGGTTCGAAATTTGGAGACGCCGCTGCGACTTGAAATAGAAGAGAGTCGTAAGAGGAAGGGGGATATGCCGAAAAGAGCGAATATGTTCAGAGAAGTCGGAGTTGCCGATGAGAGCCTCGAGCGAACGGCCCACTACTGCACAGGATACGCCTCTTTCGGAGGGGCCGAGCGTATCAGCTACCGAAAATCCTCGTCGTCGTCATCGCCGTAGGTCGTATTCACCGCAGATGACTGGGGACTCGGCTCGAAGTCTGTTTGGTTCCGTTCGTTACCCGGGCGTAGCAGTCGAACGGTGATGTTGGGCGGATGGGAGCGATCCCCCTCCTTCCAAAGCAGTAAGTCCATCGTACCGGCGCGCGTGAAGTCGATACGCCCAGAAAACCATTGGATCCAAGGCTGGCCTAGAATAATTTCCTGTCGTCCCGGGCTGTTGCGAGAAATGAACAGATGATGGGCAAAGTCATGTCCGCCAACATCCATAGAGACGTTGCGACAAAGCCCCATCAGACGATCCGAACCGCCATGTACCCCCGAAAGAGACCAACGGTTACCGTCGATATCAATCGGAAGTCCTAAGGTGTTCCCAACGCGTGCGAGATGAGGTTGAGTTCCGATCCGGTGTCGACAAGGCATCTGACGTCGTAGCCTTTGATCTTCACAGTCACCATTCCGGTGGCGAAGGCCAAGTAGCGAGACGTCATCGAAGATACAGCGTGGAGGCTCGTGAAATGATCCCTGAGTTCGTCGTCATTGTCCGTGTCGCCCAGATGAAGTACCAGTCCCGGTTGAGTCGCGCCCGTTGCGATCGTACCGCTACAGCCGCTTTCGCGACCTCCGGTGAGAAAATCTCGTATTCGCCATTGCTGGTAACGTATTCGCGCCTACGATGGGTCGCCTCTTGTAACTTCTTCTGCAAAGGAGGGGAGATCGCGAAGATTTCGCGAACGGGCAAGGTGACCGTAGCGTCCATGGTTTTGTCATATACCGTATTTACCGAAACGCTCTCCTGGATGTCCGAAGTGAAACGCCACTGTTTCTTCGCCGGGTCGGTCATTTCCAC